>JAKIJQ010000260.1:0-183706 GCA_023373905.1 Rhizoglyphus robini | reverse complement strand
AGTTATTTGGTTTATGTTTTAGAATGTTTCAGGTTAAGATAAATGATTATAAAAACTAAATCAAGCATTTCCTTTTGCAAACATTTAAACGATTCAATTTAAAAGTCAATTTAACATAGACTGTCTGAGGCAGTAAGAAGTCTTGCATCGAGATTTAAAGTTGAAGAATGACTTTAAAAATAATCCAAGCTTTTCCCATAAACTTGAATATATCTGTGACAAAATTGGGTTGTTGAGTGGTTTCACTATGAAACGGAGATTACTTTTCTGAAAGAATAGTGTTGAGCATGTGATTAAAATAAATAAAAATAGTTGATTAGTTTTAGATAGAGTGAAAGCTAATTGATAGAACTCATTTGTCCAGTTGATGAGCCTTTGGAGATTGTCGTCATTTTCGGCAAACTGTAGAAGGTTATCAGCATAGGCAAGAATTTCCGACTGTTCCGACTTGATCAGTCAAACTCTAAATCACGATAAGTTTGCTTTTATTATAAAAATGTAAAATTGTTGCACATGCTTGGACAATGAATTAAAAGTTGAATACCGATATTATGGACTACGGAATGTTGGCAATGAAAATAAATAAAGCAGAGTTAAAATTTAAAACAAGTCAATTTTAGAAGTAAAATTTTAGCTGATATAATTTTCAATAACCAAATTAGGTAGAAATTGTAAAATCAAAAGTGATCAGGCAAGAAGGTAAGGTCAGATTAATATGAGTATAAGAAAACATGTTATTGATTAAATATATTTGTACGTGAATCATTGAAAATAATTTTATTTATTTATTTATTTATTTTATTTGAGCATTGTGAGCTTGTAAAATTTTTTACCATTTGAAGTATCAGATTTCGTGTTTGATAATGATTTAAATTGTAAATTCTAACTTGACTGAAATTAAATATGGTTATAAATATCTTTAAATAAATAAAAGTAATGTGAGATGTTTCTTGCAAAGGTACAAGACAATGATTATTCGAACCATTTAAAACTTTTTGATTAAGGCATGGTAATATATGTAAAGTAAAAACAAAAAAAAGTTATAACAGACTGAAATATAAATTCTTCAATTAAAGAAGCACCCTACAAATACAAATAAATTGTTTTCAGGACTAACATTTTCAATCACAAAGTAACATAAGATAATGGCGTTGACATTAAAAATTTTATGAAGCTAGATACAATTCAATGATCAATACTCTGAACAAACATTCTGCAAGACAAAAACAAAATACATTATTTTAAAAATCGCTGACATTACTCAACATCAGTTTGAAATTTAATTAAACTTTTAAATATTGCTTATAACAGAATTTTAATAAGTCCTTTAGAAACAGAGTTATTAAACGGAAAGTAAAACCTTAAATTGTAGGTATGTTTCAAGTTACTGTTTTAAGTACCAAAACTTAAAAATCGGATTTAGCATTTGTATTACAACTTTTTGGAGATTTTAAAGAATGTTTTAATGTGTAATAATTGTGTAAGAATGACTGTGCTTCCTTTTTGGAGATGAACTTTTATATTTCAAAAATAAATTAGAGTGATCTAAGTTCCTTATGAAGTGATAAATTTAAATGCTTTTACCATTTATCATGATACGATGAGAACTAATTAAAAAAACATTTGTTTTGATTAACAAGAATTTAATTTATATATTAGTTATATATATTTATTTTTTAAATATAAAAACCCACTATATATTATAATAAATCATTTCATTAAAAAATATTTAGTGAAACATATTAAATATACCATTTTAAAGGCACAAAAAAGAATTGTTCACTTTGTAAAAACAATTAAATAGGGGTATTTTGAGATCTCCGAAGTTTGTCGGACAATTGAAAATAAAATGTTTGCCTATTTTGGAAAATTTTGAGGACAATTCAATTACAATTACATACTCTAGGCAAGTGCATAATCAAACAAAAAAATAATATAAAGTTCGTCGATTTAGTCACCCGTGAATCTCTCACTATCTTCACTCGGAGGATTCTGTTCAAGCTGCCTAAGGGCAGTTGTATTCAACTCTCTGTTTATTGTAGTTCAATAAATCGATTGATAAATACAGAATTTTATTAAAGATAGAAAAATTGAAGATAGATATGATAAAATGGACAGTGGAACACAAATAGATCATCTTTTGGAAAGCATTAACCTTCTGTAACCAAGGTTGTGGGGAATCACTTTGGACTCACTTCGTACTTGGTGAAACAATTCTTTAATGAAAATGAAAAATCATTACTATCATGAAAATAAATTTAAATCTGTTTTTTATGTTTATTTTCATTTTCATCTTGTAGAATTTGAAACCCGCCACATACTATAATGTATGTTTAAAAAATATTTAGTAAAACGTATTAAATATACCATTTATGAAGGCATAACGAGTAGCAATTCTAATTCATGATTCTTAAGTAAATTATATCAAATGCGTTACCAACATTCAACAATTAAATCAAATCAATATTGTTGTTTAATTTCGTGATGAACAATCAATTTAAAGTTAAGATTATTGTCGATTTTGAAATGGGCCACTTCAAGAAAGATTCTTTCGTGTTAGCATTATTCACTGACAAGTGAGTCACTGAAACGATTTGCTTAAAAAACAACAACAATAATGTTCGGAAATTATACTCAAATAGGCTTATATAAATGATAAAATAACATGTAAAATATTCGATCCTTTTTTGGCAATAAAAAATGCATTAATGAAAAATAAAATTTAAACCTAACAATTCCGCGCGAAACTAGACTAATTTTAGACTCAAATAGTGTATCTCATTACTCCAGCTCTTTAAAAATACATTTTTGTAGAAAACCCATCTTAATTTTAATTGATGAAATCAGTTCTTTATTGCCAATTGCGAAAGCGAATTCTTTCAATGCAGACAATCAAATATGTGTTTAAAATATTTGGAAACTTTGAAGTGGAGGTTGCAAAGATGCACCGAAATCGATTTAGGTATTGTTTATATACATAAACCGAATACTAAATTAAACAAACCTTTTAATTGGTCACTTACAGATTCTCAATATGGTTTCAAAAAGTATTATAAGCAAGAATTTTTTTTTCCTAGAGAAATTGTTTAATTTTAAAAAATAAGGATCTAAAGTAAAAATCTTTGTAATTAATTTGGTAAAACCCAAATTAACCTAAAGATTTGGAAAATATAATAAAACCAAACATATTGATCACTTTTTTAAAAAGGGTTTGTCCAATTGTATAAAGCTGTGAAGCACATTATTTAATTAATTATTTTGTCAAATATTAATAGAACAAAAAAATAAATAAGATAGTGATGTAAGTTAGAATAGATAACAAACAATTTTAAATAAAACGAGAGGGATTGGATTGGTGGAACTACCAAACATACACCCTTGATAAGAGAAATATGTCATGGAAAGATAAATTAGGGATGTTAGACATTGGATTCATGAAGCAAGTGAAAAAACTCATGCAGATTCATAGCTAAAACAATCGATCAACTATTCGATAAACATGGGTTTCAGATTGATCGTGATGCTACTCAATTCTACTGTAACGAATGTCTTCAAGTGTTTTACGAGAAGTCATCCGAATAGGAAGTGGCCTTTGCAAAGCACCACTCACAAATCTCGCTCGACTGTCACTTGTAAAATTGTTTTTGCATCACTCACTGTCGTACTGCATTCCGAGCTCATCAGCATCATTTTTTTCTCTTAAAACGAAACAAACCTCACTTGGTACTCGATCCAGCCAAAGTGTCACAATATCACAAAAGTCACTTCAGTATACAATGCACATGTCGCTGATTTAGAATATTTTTTCACTGCTTGAACTAACCGATGGCTAAAAAGGAATACAAATTAAATTTCGGTTAAATACTATATTACAACTGCATATAAACAAAAATTATTCGACTCTTGACTAGAAGGAAATTGTTAGCATGAAAGCTTTAATAAAAAATCAAGTGTTTTTATGATAGATTAATTAATTTGATAAAAACCAAACATATTGATTACCATTTCTAAGAATTTAGATTGAACAATGGGTAAAGGATAAATATGTGCATGGCACATTCATTGTCTGTTGAACATGTATCTTTCAATGCTACTGATTTGGTACAAGTATTCGGTAAAAAAAATATTATTAAGAAGAGACATTGAGACCAAAAGAATATCCAACTGATCTTTACGTATAAATGATGTCAACAAAATTGAATTAATCAACTATAAAAATAAACATAAATAATTATTTGTTTTTAAATATTTTAATTATCAAATAAAATTGCCGAATATGGTAAAGTCATAAATAAAACTACTAACGAGATTGCACTAAAGGACACTTTAGACTTTATTATACAGATTAACAACATTAACGGCACATGTATAAGTTATATTTGATAAGATAAGAAACCAGTTCCCGGAAAGAAAATTGAGAAACGATAATAAAAAAATTTATAGCCATCAAAATTTAATTAATTTTATTGTTTAACCTTTTATTTTACATTACAATTAACTTAAGACAAATTTGATTCAAAGACAAACGAAGCCCCTTTAAAAAGGGACCTTGACCAACATTATACCTAAACCACCCACCATAAAAACAAAGTACGAACGCATTGACGTCAATTGTGGGGTATATATGTCTGTTCAATTTTAGACTAAGATTTTATATGATTTATGATTTTAATTAATTTTGAAATCCGTAAAATGTACAAAACACTACTGCTTAGTATATTCTTGGTGTTTGGTAAGATTGCTTTGATTTTAATTTTGATAATTAATTTTGTTGTTATTGATTGAATTTCTAGTTGTCGATCAAACCCTGGCCACACCAACTAAGAACATTCAGGCTCAAATTGACGATTCCGGCACTGTGGCAAGTTTCTGTGATGGTGATGGATGGACGCCCTATGTTGACGAAAAGTGCTTCAAATTGATCAAAACATGGGCAAATCGTACTGAGGCTTTCAATCTGTGTCGTGCTGAACAAATTGACACAGTGGTTCCAGAGTTGATTTCAATCAAATCTGCTCAAGAGCAAGCAGCCCTAGAGGAGTTCATTTTCGACACATCAGGAGTGAAGGTCAACGTTTGGATTGGTGCAAAGCGAGTTTCCGGTCAACTATTTGAATGGGACGATGACAGTAGCATTGACTACTCAAACTGAGTTGAGGGCGGTCAAAGTGCTGAAAGTGAACGAGAGTGCGTTGAGATGCAATCGAGGCTGACAACTATGGCAAAGTATAATAAGAAACAAGAAGTTCGAGGCACTGCTGGCAAATGGCGTGATGTGACCTGTGAAAGGGCAAACTATGTCGTGTGCCAAAAGTTGCCACGGTGGACCTTGGCAAAGGTGCAACAGGTACTGATTGACACGAGAAAGAATCAAGGTAAAAAGGTTACGAATGTTGTAATATAAAAATAAGATTTTTATAAACTCTCTATTTAGTTCCGATCGGTTTCGTGTATATTCAACTTTCCGACCAACCAGCACCTCAAGCACTTTGGCCTCGACTGGGCTGGGACGTAGTGACCCAACAGTACTCGGGACTTTTCGCTGATTTTTCTTCTCTGCAAGTGGCCCCTGAAGCACAGAATGATTTGTACCTTGACGCAACTGAAAGCCCAGAAAGTCCTGTGGTTTGGAAACGAGTTTACTAAATTTGATTCTGCACTTGTGTTAAAATAGAATTTGAATTTTATTATTAAAACTCCTAAACAAAGAAATTTCTATATATATTGAATTTGTTATTGAATAATGAAGTCTCATTAATTAGATATCAATTTTTTTATTTTTAAGTGTAAAAATAGAGTTTACAAAACCCAACTTCGTCAGGCTGTCGAGAGAAGGGTCAACTGGCAATTAGAAACCCCTAAAATGAGTCAAAGACTTAGTAGATCTAGCATAGAGCCGATTCGACTGACACTCATGTCGAGACTTCACAATATATTCAGTATCATGTTAGAACATTAGACCTCTGGACCTCAATAATTAATACAAATTTTACCTGTCTCATATTGTCGGTACAAAATAAAGTACAAAACTATAAAGTTACCAAACTTTTTACAACTGACCGAAACCAGGATATGACGTCGGACAATCCCGAGAAAGAACTTAATTAACAAGATTGTAAATAAAAATGATGATCATAATAAAGATTGGAAACTAATTACTAATTTGTAATTAGCTCTTACACAATGAGGACGATTAACATGAAAGAAAAGAGGCTCTCTTAAAAAGACCTTGACCAATAACTAAGCCAGACATAATAAAAAACAGAAACAGATCTACCTGTGCACAACTGAAAGTCCAGAAAGTCAAGTAGTTTGGAAGCTAATTTTCTAGATTTGATTCTGTATTAATATTTCTGTCCAAATATTTATGTTAAAATTGAATTTAATCTTATTGTTAAACTAAAATTGAGCGTGAACAAAGAAGATTAAATATATTTAATCAGTTTACGAACAACATGAATACTTTTGTCTGACTGTCCAAGTCTCAATAATTAACAATATTTTACCTGTCTCATATTGTAAGTACGAATAAGTACGAAAGAAAGTGCAAAACAATAAAGTTACCAGACAGTTTTAAAAGTGATCAGACCAAAACCAGGATATGACGTCCGACAATTCCAAGAAAGAACGTAATTTAGATTGTAAATTAAAACAATATTATATAAAAAAGATTGTAAACTAATTACTAATTTGTAATTAGCTCTTATGCAAAGCGGATGATTACATAAACGAAAAGAGGCTCCCCGAAAAGACCTTGACCAACTAAACCAGACATAATAAAAATAAAAAGTTTACACGCAATGACGTCAATTGTGGGGTATATATGTTTGATCACTTTTACTAAGATTAATTATATCATTTTGATATTTTGAAATTTTGAAATTTAATTTAAAATGTACAAAACATTACTGTTTGGAATTTTCTTGGTGTTTGGTAATTTGATTTGATTCATATTCTCGATTGATTTATTATTTTAAATTCACAATTTTAGTTGTTACTGAAGCCAATGGCCGACCTCAACGCACCGGAAACGAAGAGGCTCAAATCGATTCAGGCACTGTGGCAAGTGTCTGTGATGGTGATGGATGGACGTCTTATCTTGACGAAAAGTGCTTCAAGTTGATCAAAACATGGGCAAATCGTACTGAGGCTTTCAATCTGTGTCTTGCCGAACAAATTGACTCTGTAGTGCCAGAGTTGATTTCAATCAAGTCCCGACAAGAGCAAACTGCTCTTGAGCAATTCATCTTTGGTACATCTGGAGTGAAGGTGAACGTTTGGATTGGTGCAAAGAGAGTGTCCGGTAGAACATTCGAATGGGACGATCGTAGTAGCATTGAGTACTCCAACTGGGTTGAGGATGGTCCCACTGGGGAGACTGATCGTGGTTGTGCAGAGATGCAATCGAAGCTCACTATGAAATCAGCAGATGCTCGAACGACTTCCGGTAAATGGCGTGATGTGACCTGTGAACAGGCCAACTATGTCGTGTGTCAAAAGTTGCCTCGTTGGACCTTGGGAAAGGTGCAACAGGCACTGATCGACACAAGAAAGAATGAAGGTAATAAAATCACGAGCCTATTATAAAACCTTAAATCAACTTAAATTTAAATTTATTTTTAGTTCCAATTGGTTTCGCCTACATTCAACCTATCGGTGAAGCAGGTCCTGAAACCCTTTGGCCAGTACTGGGTTGGACAGTGGTGGGTCAAGTCACCGAAGGCCTAGTTTGGAGACGAGTTTATTAATACTGATTTATGTAGATAATTTATTTAAATTCTTTTTTAGCAATAAAGCTAAAATTATAATTTAATTTGTATAATTAATCGAGATATATTAAATAAAATGGAAATAATTTTTGATTTGACCAAAAAACATTTTTGACTGTTAAATAAAATGCCCCAAAAGAACAAAAATTTCAGATCAAAGGTTCAAATCTCATAGTCTCATAAATCAAATAGTTGCGAAAACGTAAATCTTAATGTGAGTAATAAGTTATTACCTTTTATTACCTTATAAAAAAAGATTACTTTAAATTACAAATGAGATTTTATTGCTATTATATATTATGACTTAACACGTATGTAATAACTCTATATGAGGCCCCTAGAAAACCACGACTAATAAACACTAAAATGACGTCAATCATAAAAATTAAACCATTACCTGTAAATGCATTAGAACAAAAGTGCTTCTAATAGTGCACTCATTTGTACTAATACTGTTGTCCATATATACATTTAACGTATTTCAAATTAAATTTATGAAATTAAAAATGTTGAAACCTTTAATATTAGGAATCTTATTGATGATTGGTAATTATGATTTAAATGATTATACAATTTTATAATTATTTTAAAATAGAAATTCAAAATGTTAAAACATCAAATCAATACACAATTATTGAATCGACTGAAAACAACTGGTTTACAGAGGATGTTACTAGTGATTACACTGAGACAAGTGGTGCACCAGAAACCAATGTAACCACAGAAACCGATGAACCTTCTGAAACCAATTTAACCACAGAAACCAATGTAACTCCTGAAACGAATGTAACCACAGAAACCAATGTAACTCCTGAAACCAATGTAACCACAGATACCAATGAACCTTCTGAAACCAATGTGACCACTGAAACTTCAGAAACCGAAGATTCAAACTTGATTTCTACAACTGAAAGTGAAGAAAGTACAACCACAATTGACGATTCAACACAGCCTCCAGATGATTCAGGCATCATTGCTAGCAATTGTGATGGTACCGGATGGACGCCCTATGAGGATGAAAAATGTTTCAAGTTGATCAAAGTGTGGGCAAATCGTACTGAAGCTTACGACTTGTGTCGTGCTGAACAAATTGATTCAGTGGTTCCAGAGTTGATTTCAATCAAATCTTCTCAAGAGCAAGCCGCCCTTGAGGGCTTCATTTTCGGAACATCTGGAGTGAAGGTCAACGTTTGGATTGGTGCAAAACGAGTTTCCGATATGCAGTTTAAATGGGACGATGGCAGCAACATTGACTTCTCCAACTGGGTTGAGGGAGGACCAACTGGGGAGACTGATCGCGGATGTGCGGAAATGCAATCGAGTCTCACTGCGATGAAATCATCAGGTAAGCGTAGCATAGCGGGTAAATGGCATGATGTGACTTGTGAAAGGGCAAACTATGTCGTTTGTCAGAAGCTTCCGCGTTGGACTTTTGCAAAGTTGCAACAAACAATGATCGATACAAGAAAGAATCTAGGTAATAATAATATAAATCTCGTAAAAATAACAATAATTTGTATTTATTTTTTTTGTATATAATTCAGTTCCAATTGGCTTCAACTACATTCAACTAGCCAATGAAGATGATCCCCAGACTCTGTGGCCAGTTCTAGGATGGGAAGACTATACCCCTCAGTACGTGGCTCAAGTTGTCGAAGGATATAGAGTTTGGAAACGAATTTATTAAAGAGAACAAAATATTTGTATAATTGATTAATGAAAATAATAAATTAATTTAAATAAGTGTATTTGACTTTCGTCTTCAAATAATTTTTATTTTCTGAATTGAAAGATTTGGTAGATATTGGTAAAAGATCTTCCTCATTTGAAATAAATAAACATCTTTTTATTCAAATTCGGCAATAAGTTTAAAATTTGTTAGTAAAGAAATAATTATAGGAAAACAAACGAACTAATGATTCTAAATATAAATTTAAAACAAAATAAGTAAAAAAAAACTACTGTCACTGTCTCTGCGTCAGTTCTGGTTTTGTGTTTCATCTTTTAAATCTTGGGTTTGAAGTCAATTTTGCCAGTCACTCGATTCGAGAGTTGTCAATTAACAATTGACAATTATATTAGTAATTATTAATATAACAAGGTATTTTGAAACTCGTAAATTTGATTATAATAATGATGATTACAGAAATTTATCTCACAAGTATTAAGGTTAGTGCTTGAATATAATTTAATCCATTTGAAAAATTTCAATGAGAGATAATTTAACTGCCTATTTAAAAAATTATCTCACAAGTTTTAAGGCTTGTGTATAAAAAAGTTTTACCATTTGAAAAATTCTTCTCACCTGAATTGGTAATTATAACTGACAAATAACTGTGAATATTTAAAATTTATGTCTAAAAATTCAATTGAAAGTTTTATGAGACACTAAACAATAGGAAAACATAAATTTGAAATATTTATCAACCTTATTAAACTAATTTAACATTTTCACCAATTCGTGGTCCATGCTTGAGATGGTTTGAAGGGGATTTTCTCGTGAGATGAATTTATTGAATTCCATTCCATTTACCGCCATCCTAAAATCAACGAATCTCGAAAGTGTATCAAACTTTTATCAGTCATATTTAATTACTCTTTGAAGCTCTAATTGTTTTTGTTACTTTAAGCTTTAAAATCACTGTCAAAACTTATAGATTCCAATATATTTTATTGAATTTGTACAAAAACCGAATAAATCAAATATTTTAATCATATTAAAGAGTGACCGTCAAAACAGGCGGTTTTTAGCCTAAATTATGATGTGCGTTCAATTTTCTTGAATTGAGTATCAATTTAAAGCCCTTTGAATACTGATTCTAAAAATGTATATTATTTATCTGTCCGGTAACTGGTTGATGCAAAAATCGTATCCAAAGAATGGAGAAGTTTGATAGGACATTCATACTAATCCTATTTGTTAGTTCAAAAACAAACGAGTCATTTTGAATTGAACACGATCAAATCTATGTTTAACACATGACTTTTGTTGGATATACTAGCAAATTAAAGTTTAAACGGAAAGATAAGCTGACATTAACGGTAATTTAGACAGTGTAAAAGATGAATATTTTATAGCAAGAAAATGACTGAATAACTTGAATCACTTGCTGATTTGAAGAGTTTATAATTATTTTCGATGTTCATGTAAAGTTAAAACTCATTTACAAGACTTTGTCGTTTTCAACTTATGTATAGCTTTATCAATAAAGAGAGTACTTAATCTTTAGGTTAATTACAGCGCACCGTGAAGGTGCATCTGGTCAGAGGGAAAAGTACATATGTCGAGGTAGATGGAGAGACAGCACAACGATCGAGGGTGATTACACACTCACTACAGACAGGCAGGCAACGAGCTTAAATAGACAAATGGTGTGACATTGTGCTGCCTCCTGTAGTGGGCAATGACTAGACAATGAACTCACGATGTCCAGTCATAGGTCAAACATCAACAGAGAGTTTTTGAATTTCATCTTTCGTTTTTTATTTTGTCTTGGATCTATTTGACCCACATCTGCTTAGAAGACAGTAATATGATATGCATATTTGGATTCTGCTAATTAAAATCTACAAAATAAGCTTACTTTCATCTAAATAAATTACACATTGATATTTAGGTAAATTGACGATCACTTCTTAAAATCTTAAGAATTATTTTGTTAAAAAATTAAGTTGTTTTAACTTTTTTATACGTAAACTTAGATATTGTTAAATTAAATTGAGTGAATCGCAGTTCTATAAAAAAAAGTTTCAAATGACGTTTTTTTGAATTGTTAGATAGTTTATGATTCATAATTACAACAGAATGTGAGAAACAGAAACTGTTAATCATATGTTGGACGCCATATTATAACATCAAAATTATAGATTATAGAAATACACTTAATTCAAAACAAAACATTTGATCAAAAGACAATTTAATCAAAACGTTACTCTATAAAATTTATATAAAGTTTTTTACCTTTATTGCTCTTGTAGATCACTTTTAAATCATTAATTTACTATCTAGAAATAATATACAAACAAACATTTGAAGCAAAAGTATTCAACACTTGGCTAGCAAGTCTAAGTCGTAAGTGATTACTGCTCTTTATGAAACTAAAAACAACTAAAGACATTCTTGTATTAATATATGATAATAAAATAAAATAGTTTCAAAGGGCAAAATTAATATTAAATATCACAAAACATTGTTTATTTTATTATTGAATGAGTTGTATTAGTATTCTGTATGTGCGAAGTATTATTAAAGCAATGATAAAAAATCGCCTTTTTAATAGGAGCGCTTAACCTTTAATCTAACAGACACTGAGTGTGGAATAATAAAATTGGGGTTACTTATTTGTAAATTGGATATGATGTTATCATTTAAAAAATATTAAATTTATCTTAGTCGGTTTCAAATAATTTTTACTGTTTGAATTGTAAAAATTAGTGTATAATAGAAATGTCAACAAAAATCGATTACTTATGAAATAAATTAGCTTCTTTCTCACATCAATGTTCATAATCGATAAATAATTATAAAAATTCTAATAAAATTTAACTACGAAATAAGAAGAATATCACTGATCATACTCAGCGTTTGTTTTGTTTTTTACCTTTTGAACTTTGGGTATGTAATCAACCTAACTCACTACTAATAGGAACTGGAACTGGATTGGAGCATTCGTTAAGACTTAAATTCAATGTTAATGTGAAGACTACTTGAAAATTGTACATATCGATACTATTGATTATTAGAGAAATGCTCATATTATCTGACTTATTGTAAAATTTAACATTTAGTACAGGTTTTATAGCATTGCCCTAGCTTATAAATAAAATTTAAACCATTAATAGAATTAATAAAATTTCATTATTTAAAAATAAATTCATGCTTTATGGATTTTATTTGCTTAATAATAAAACTTGAAGAAACGAACCATTTTTTGATACAATTAGCATTGTAAGTATACAAATAAACTGATTGTTAGATCACCATAATCGCAAGTTAAATTTAATCATTAAAAATCAAATCACAAAAAAGTAAGTTGTTCTTTTGCAAAGTGACAAGACAACGATTATTTGACAAACCATTTGAAATTAATAGACTTTGGAATGTGAATATTTAAAATAAAAAAATCTAAATAAGTTTCAGTATTTTAAAAATTTGTAGTGTACAATGTACAAACTTACCTTGATGTTACAATGGTTGTAAAAATAACGATTACCTAAACAACGGATTAATTGTAAAACAAACTAAATTCAAATATCTTATCTTTCTAATACAATGAACGTTCCTTCCAAAAGTCCAAAAAACGGGAAGTTCCTTTTAAAGAAAGATTAACAAGTCAACCCAACTCGTCACGTTCGCGACGCTAACGCTCTGCTCTCTTAAACGCGTTTTGTTTTGACTTTCTAAAAACCCCAGTTGAAAGATTATTTTTTCCAATTTTTAAGCCTTGATGATATGATCAAGTAAAAAATTATATCGATGGGCAAACGGGAAATCCATAAACAAAATTCAAATGAACAGTACTGAACATTAAAGAAAAAATGAAACCTAATTAATTGAAATTAAGCTAAAGAAAAAAGAACAAAATAAAATACTAATTTGAACCTTTTGAAAGATACTAGATTTGGAACGGTAACTTGTTTAAAAACTTAAAAAATAAATTATATTAATTTTAATATGTAAAATTAACTGATGAACCTTATGTGGATATGCAATCGAGTCTCACTGTGATGGAATTATCAGGTAAGTGTAGGTAGGTAAATGGCATTATGTGACCTGTGAACGGAAAAATCTGTGTCGTTCGTCAGAAGCTTTCTCTGTGACTGACTTTGCCAAAGTTGCAACAAACAATGATCGACACAAGAAAGAATCTAGGTAATAATCATATAAATATTGTAAAAAATAACCTTAAATTGTATATATTTTTGATCAATTCACTTCCAATTGGCTTCAACTACATTCAACTTCCCAACGAAGAAAGTCCCCAGACACCGTGGCCAGTTCTAGGCTGGGAAGACTATACCCTCTCAGTATGTGAGTCAAGTAGTCAAAAGTGAAAATATTTGGAAGCGAATTTATTAGAAATAAATGTATTTATATGCCGTTTATTTGAGATTTTACAATAATTGATTAAAGAAAAGCATAAATTAATTTAAATAAATAATTTTGAATTTGACTAAAAAATTAAATATTTACAAAAGATGTTTCATTTCTGCATAAAGTCATATTCACAAGAGTTTGAATGTTTTTCAAACATCAAATTAAAATTAACCTTTTATAGCAGATATTCGGAATGGATTAAATGTGCATAATTTTGGTAATATTATTAAATAAGTCGTATTTTTATAAAATCAATAGGAAACCAATTTTACCTATAAAGAACTTAAAGTCAAAATTATTAGAACAATGAAATAAAAAAAAGTATAAAAACTGTTAACCTTTAATATGACGGAAACTATATGTGGGAAAATAAATAAACATTAGTATAAAGTGTTATCTTAATAACGTTGAATGCGGTTTATTGGAGAAAAAATTATTTTAACTTTGTCGGCTTCAAATTTTCCCTTTCTGAATTGAACGATTTGGTAAGTAGTGGTAAAAATTGATCCGATTTGAAATAAATAAACACCTTTTTATGCAAATTCGAAAATAAGTTTAAAATTTATGAATACACAAAAAAATATAGGAAAACAAATGAACTAATGATTCCTGATATAAAATTTAATAAGATATTTTAAGAACCATTTGAAAAATTTCACACACCATAGATCATCTAACTGCCTATTACAGAAATTATCTCACAAGTTAAGGCTTGTACATAAACATAAATAAAATTTTTACCATTTGAAAAATTATTATTCCCCTGAACTTGCAATTACGACTGCCCATCAACCAAAATTATTAGACTCTAGACTGGAAGGAGATACATGATGAGAAGGGGATACATGTAGTTAGCATGAAAGAATTTACAAAAAAATTCGAGTGTTTTAAAAATAGATGATTTTAAAAAATAAAAAAGAATTTATAATATCAGACAATCATATATAGGGAAACCTTTTTAAAACTGATTAGATAGCGGGAGTTTAGCAATAGGTCTTCCACCTTTCTAAAACAAAAAGTAAGAAAATTCAATATAGTTGGGTACAATTTAAATATTTTAACCTTTAAAAAGACAAGAGACCTACATCAAGATTAAATTTAAATTTTCATATACAAAATTCAAAGTAACTTGAGTGCACATATTAGAATCGATTTAAGGATATGTTGTGCTTATAATGACAAACACTGTGTACTTAATACTTTTATGTAAAAAATTGTATTTAAAAATGTAATTGAAAAGTTTATGAGACACTAAACAATAGGAAAACATGAATTTTAAATATTTATCAAATTTATTAAATTAATTCTTAAATCTTGAAATAATATACCAACAAACGTTTGAAGCAGAAGTATTCAACACTTGGCTAGCAAGTCTTTGTGAGTATTACTCTTTATGAAACTATAAACAAAAACATTATTGTATTATTAAATAGTAATATGCTGGTAAAATTCATATACATTATTTTGTAAAAAAACCAATTAAACTATACAAAGAAAAGGCAAAATATTTAGTACAATCGAACGCTTAAAAGTTAATACATCTAAACCGAAAATGTATCATGTACAACAAAGTGGAGAAAAATGAATATATAATTATCATTAAATTACATAATGAAATACCTTTTAAAAAATGTTACAAAGGAAAGAAGTTAATTATAAATGTCACCATCATTATTTATTTTACTATTGTATCGTCGTAATATAGCATTCTGTAGAATCAAACGTTTTATTAAAGCAATGATATAAAATGGCGACTTTTATAGGGACGTTTAACCTTTCTAACTGAAACGGAATGTGGAAGAATAAAATTACTTCTACTTATTTGTAACTTGGATATCTTTATGAGGTTATAGATGAAAAAATTCAATTTATCTTAGTCCGCTTCAAATAATTCTTACTGTTCGAATTGCACAAATTAGTGTTGAATTACCGATGAGAAAGTGGACTTAAATATAATGATTTAAAATTGTAAAATATGGCTTAGCTTTGCAAAATAAGATATTTCTGCAAACGTTTGCTATATTTTCGAATGTAATAAGTTCGAATGTCGCTATATGTTCGTTTATATTTACATGATTATGCAAACCAAAATGTTACCTTTTTCTATTTCTAGTTGAGGTTTTGTAGTCTTTTGTGCATCAAAAGTTACTTCAAGACCGACGCAAAGTGTATTGTAAATTGTCGTCTTTACACCCCCCAAAATACCTTGAACTGCTGGTCAACAATTTCAACAAGCTCAACTCTTTCAAGCAACATCGTATCGAATTTACTACAAACGAAGTGAAGTGAAGTGCGTTGTGAGTACTATGGAAGCAATCGATTCTACTCAACCAGAAAGAGTTGGTAAGTAGCATGTTATCGTACTAGTACATCATGCTAATGTGAATTTCTTTTAGATCTCAGTAAATCTTTCATTAGCAAAGTAACCTATGATTGTGAGAAAGGATTGGTGGATATTGTTCAGCATATTCTACCAACCAAGATTAATGATGAGACCGCTCGTACTCACGGTGAGACGCTCAGGAAGTTTGTTCCTCCACCAATTTTGGCAAAATTATTCTCAATCGGTGGCTTCAGTGTTGACTTTTCGAAAATGCTCGGAAGTGGACACTTTGGTGAATGTTTCAAAGGTTCCATGTTGTCCACCGGTGTGTTCAATAACTTTGAAAAATGTGCAGAAAATGTCGCTATTAAATTGACGAATTTGGACAAAGTATCAAGCTATTACGAACATTACTTTGTTCCTAGAGAAGCCTACTGTCTCAAAGTTCTTAATTCACCCAATACCGTGATCCTTTATGAGTGCGCTTTGATTGAATTGATCTACATGGGAATGAAGCAACTATTGTAAGTACCATTTAATTATCTTCTATAGAGTGGTTTGATTAAAGAATATATTTATTTTAGTTTTGTTTAGCTTCAAGAATTCGTCCCATTTGAAGTATTCGAACTTTATAATCAGGAAAACAGTACTAAACGTAAAATTTCGTTCGAGGTTACCAATTACTTATCTGCCAATTGCTAAATGGTTTAAAATTCTTTCACTCAAAATTAATAACCCATCAAGACTTGAAGTTGAACAACTTAATGTTTGGCAGTCGTTTCAATGTCAAGATAATAGACGTAGGTCTGGCTTATCTCAATCCAGAAGATACTGCCTCAAGTGGAATGACATTGCTCACCGACACAAAGTGCGGCACGAAGGATCACCACAGCACAGAAATCGTCTTGAACATCGACTACAACCCATGGTCGTATGATCTTTGGTTGACAAGCCTATTAGTGATTGATTGCCTCCAAGATAACTTTGATGGAAGTTATAATCAAATTGCAAGTAACAAGTGTTTCAAGACTGAATGGATCGTCCTTGACAAAGGTATTCCTGAGGATTTCCGTAACCTAATACTTTCGCTAGTGATAGAAGAAGACTGCCGAATGTCGTTAAGTGGCGCAATGAATTCCGAGTTCTATAAAAGTTTCAATGAGGATCGCTTTTGGCAAGAATACTCTATCGGCAAGATTGTGCAAGTTTATGATTATTTTTCAACCACGAACGTACCAGAGAAGAACAAGAATAAGTCTGTGATGGACTAACAACGATTAAGAGAAATTATTACCAATTTATAAGTTCATCGCAATAATTGATGTATTACAATTTTTCCAATGCTGATGCGAAATTATTAAATTTAATGTGATTGCAATAAATGTGTTTTATAACCAAAAATTAAAGTTTCTGAATTGGCATTAACATGACTGAGAACCGAGACAGAGTGAGTTTGTGGAATCTATTATAAATAGAAAAAATAAGATTTATCTCATTTGAAACAAACAAATTTCTATAACAAATTTAAAAGTTTATTTTTAAGTTTAGATTCCAAACTTTAGACCATTTATAAAATTTTAAATTGGCAATAATGATCATTACAGAAGCGATCACAGTATCTTAATTTGTGGATTTTTATAAACTTAAAAATATTGAACTGATGCTATAATGATATTTAAACCATTTGAAAACTGTGTATTACTCCAGAATCAACATTCAAAACGGCATGCTAACCAGAACTCTTCGATTCTCTACTGGAAGTCTTTGTTTATATATTTGACAATATATCAACACTTAAATATTTGCAAAATATGTTTTAACCTTGCCTAAAATAATGTTCGTCATAAGATTTCGAATCATTTTTTCATGTTTCTTAAATTAAAAGCTTCATTAGAACAGTGAAATCAAAAGGCCACGCCTTTATATAAAAGCTTTTTACCTTTAATATGACAAGTACTATATGTGGTACAATCAAATAAAAAATGATATAAAGTGTCATTTTAATAAATTTGAATGTGGGTTATCGGAGAAAAAATAGTTTAACTTTGTCGTCTAAAAATAAGAGGCTTCAGAAATTAAAGTTTTTGCTTTTCAGTTTTAGTTTTGTGTTTGATCTTTTAAATCTTGGGTTTGAAATCAATTTCACAAGTTACTAGATTGAATAGTGAAGCATTCGAGAGTTTTCAATTAATAATTGACAATTATATTATATTAATTATTAATGTAACAAGGTAATTTTAAAATTGTAAATTGATTATAGTGATTATTACAGAAATTATCTTACAAGTTTTAAGACAAGTGTTTAAGTAAAATTTAAACCATTTGAAAAATACTTTCACCGGAAGTTGTAATTAAACTGTCAATAAAATAAATTATCTCAGTGAATAAATAAAATTTTTACTATTTGAAAAGTACTACTCCCCAATTTTACATTTTCACCAATTTGCGGTCAGTTCGACTTATTGTAAGTGATTTAGGTGGCATTTTTAATTTATTAATAAACTTATGGACTTCAATTCGAAATTTATTTGATAACTCGCAGTGATATTTTAAGTAATGGTTCTGAATTTATTGGTACTATCACATGCGATAAAACAGGAGAGTTTGGTAGCTGTCAAACAAAAATTCAAGCATAACCATTCAGACAATGATAATCAGATTGACGAACAAGAGAGCCAATGGTGATCAAAAAGGGGCTTTCATTTGATAACTATGGTCCGTCTGCTTTAAAAGTTAGTGTGTGGAAAAGTGATTTAAGTAAAGTTGAATTAAGAGAGCCATCTACAAAGGATTAGATTGTAAAAATGTTCATAAAACATAGATACCAGGGTAAAACAAGGTCCATGCTTGAATTGTTTTAGGATTTTCCAATGAGATTGAATTTAATATTCAGTGAAACCATCCTAAAATTAACAGTCTTTGAAAATGTATTAAAACTTTTTTATAAGGCACATTTATTACTGCTTATTACTCTTGAAATAGAATTTGTTTTGTTTCTTAAAGCTTTAAGATCCGGTCAAGAATTATGGATTAAATCTAATGGAATTTATACAAAACTAAATAAATCAAAAATCGTAATCATATTAGATAAAATTTTATTAAAGTTTACGTGTTCTTAACTTTTTAAATGAGAAAATCAAACAATAACATTAAATTAAACTGAATGAAACGGGATTTACTAAAAGAAGTTTCAAAATGACCTTTTTGTTGAATTGCAAGGTAGTTCATCAATTCAATAGACATTTCACTGCGATAAACAAAACTGTTAAATCTAATGTTGGACGCCGATTATAATATCAAAATTATTTATTATGAAATACACTTAATTCAAAAAAAAACATTTAACCAAAAGACAATTCAATCAAAACGTTACTCGTTTATATATAAAGTTTTTAACCTTAATATCTCTTAATACCTCGTATATGAGTTTACTCAGAATCAGTAATTTACTGCCTTGAAATAATTTACAAGCAAACGTTTGAAGCAAAAGTATTCAACACTTGGCTAGCAAGTTTATGTGAGTATTGCTCTTTATGAAACTATAAACAAAGACATTCTAATAAGCTGGTAAAATGCATATACATTATTAAACTATACATAGAAAAGGCCAAATATTTAGTACAATCGAACACTTAAAGTTAATACACCTAAACCGAAAATGTATCATGCAACCAAGTGGAGAAAAATAAATATATAATAATCATTATATTATATAGTCAAATACCTTTTAAAAATTGTTACATTGAAAAAAAACGAATAATAAATGTCACAATCATTATTTATTTTACTAATGTATCGTAGTAATATAGCATTCTGTAGAATCAAAAGTTTTATTAAAACAATTACGGCGTATATAAAATCGCCACTTTTATAGGGACGTTTAACTATTCTAAATGAAACGGAATGTGGAAGAATAAAACTTGGATATCTTTATGAGGTTTTCGATGAAAAAAAAATTAATTTAACTTATTCTGCTTCAAATAATTTTTTGCTGTTTGAATTGTACAAATGGGTGTATAATGGAAATGGCACCAAAAGATCGATTACTTTTGAATTAAATAAGCTTTCGCACACTAATGTTCATGAATCGATAAATAATTATAAGAAGTCCAATAAAATTTAACTATTTTATAATAAGAATATCACTGATCATACTCAGCGTCAGTTTTGTTTTTACCATTTTGAACCTAGGTTTCAATGTCGATCTAACTCATTACTATGAATATGACATGGATCTGGATTGGATCATTTGTTAAGTTAATGTGACAAAGATGTGATGTTGAAAATTGTACATAGCGATATACTGTTGATTATTACAGAAATACCCATATTATCTCACTTATTGTATTTAAAGTTTTATACAAGTTTTAAGGGATTGCCTTAGTTTATAAATAAAATTTAAACCATTTAAAAAAATTACCATTTCCAGAAATAGTAATATTCAAAACGCTTTATCAACAAGAATTATTTGACACTAGAATGTAAAGCTTTGTTCTCTATAAAGGCATAAACAAAGAAATTTAAGTGTTTTGATGATTACCATTAAAATACAGGAGGAGACAGCATTTCATAGTGTGACTTTTTAAAACACAAGAACAATTTATGATTTTAGATATTGGAAATTCCAACTTCCAACTTGGGTTTTTAATGTATTAGTACTACTAATGGCAATACTAAATCTTGTTGATTCACTGTTGCAGATTTTTACTATTATAATAATGTTCTAAATTTGAAATTTAAAAAAACAAAAAAAAAACAATTAATTTGATATGTCTATTTCAAAGTGACAAGAAAAGACAATAATTTAAACCATTTGAAAGTGTTGGATTTTGGAATGGTGATATCCTTAATAAAAGAGAAGCTCCCAAAAATTCTAAGTTGACTAATATCATATGCATGATTAAATTGAATTGTGGAGTAAATAAATAATAGCACATTAAAAACTTTCACAAAGGGGAAGAATAAAATGCTTTTTTTGATTTAAAAATCGATATTAAAACTTTTAATGATTTAAAACTATAACAAAATCAAGGATTGTATTTAGAACACGTATTTAAAAACATGCGCAAGTAAAAATCAATAATAAATCTGTTGAATAAAATATCGTATAGAAGTATAAAGTTGTAACTAACAGGATAATTAGTTTAAGATTAAGATGAACCATTATTTTAGTGGCTCAGATACAAAAGGACCACAATTTAACCAATTTTAAGCTGGAAAATGACAAAAGTCATATTAAGTTTTCTGACATTTGATATCTAGAATTATATTTTTTATTCTGTTTAAAATCTTTACTGTCATTGCCTTAAAACAGTCCCTTTTGAGTTAAAGTAACGGATGTGGATTGAATGGCGATGTATATTACTAATAAGCAGTGACTAAAGGTCTACAGGTAATTGTCCTTATCGGATTATTATCAAAATGTTTAAACTTTATAATAACAAAAAAACCAGGAAAACAAAGTTAAACTCTATTACATCCCGAAAATAAATTAAAACAAAATTAACGGACTTTATATGACAAATCGTAATCGAAATTACACAATTTTGCATTATTATTTATCAAGAAAGCATATATTTGTTATTAAAAGTAAACAAAATTTAATTTATTTAAGTTTTCTGAACTATATCTTTAATTATATATATTATAATTCTGTTGCTGATCTTTGCAGTCATTAACTTAAAACATTCCCTTGTGTGTTAATTAATTACATGCAAGAAATTATTTGCATTTTTAGTTTATATCAATAGTATACCTCAAATAATGAAACTAAAAAATTGTTTTATTATTAATGATAAGGTCTAAAAGCTTCAATCTGAGAAGAGAAAGGTTATAACTTTTTATATCTTTTACCTTTAATTTGATTTGATACAACGTGTGGAACAAATTAGTTGATAAAACTTGTATAGAAAATACTAAATTTTACTCAAGTGGAATTTCCACGCAATGTTCTTTGTTTGCGCTACATTCTCTCCAGTTTCTAAGGCATATCAAATCAGAGATATAAATTGTTGAGTCAAATCGATCAATGAATTTAAATTGGAAATAAGTTTAATCGGAAACTAAAACTTAAGGTATTTGAAAATTGCATTGTTCATCGAAATTTCGGACTTTACTCACTGTCAGATCATAATGTACTTAACTTTTTACCAATCTATAGGAACCGAAACCTGTGTTCAAGACTAAGCTCAACAGACTCGGTCTACATCCTCAGTCAACAGAGGTATATGGCCTTATCTTTGGTGCACGTGGAGCCATCCACAACACCACCTTGAACATTCTTACCTCTCTTGACATGCCTTTATCCCGAATCGGTTCTATCATCGACTTTAATGTTAAAAACTCTTTGTCTATTTTTAATATATTTTCTCACTCTGTTCCGGCTCCTTAGGGGGTCTTGCTTCAACTCGTATTTTAATAAAATATTTGAGGACTAAAACCTTTGGAAAGAGTTATATTAGTAAAAATTTTGTCTAATTATACAAACAATATGTATTACATCAAAAGTTTTACACTCAGGGGTTTCACATCTGAAATTAAATGTTGATCAATTACAATTATTTAAACCTTTTGAAAATTTTCGATTTTGGAATGGTGTAAATGTGGTTGTGTACACTTAAGTAAATGTGTGGCCTAACTATACTAACCGCTTGACAGCTGACAAGTACAATTACACTTGCTGTAGTTACATGACTCTAATAAACAAATAAAATTTGAACCTTTTAATTTGAACCTACTACAAAAACAAATTAAAAGTAATTGATTTGATAGGCCCTAAATTAAGCAACTTAATAATAGAACTTGATGATACCAAGCAATTGTTGATAAAAGTAAGTATTAAAAGAACATATAGCACAATCTTAGATTATGTAAATGACTGTAGTTTATCATCATAAATGACAGTTCAATTGAATAATTAATTGAAAATTTAAATTTGTGACCATTGGTAAAGTATGTGTAAAAATTACAGATTTAACTAGGTTTATCAGATCTTTTCTATCATTAACATTAACATTACATCATAGAAGTGTAGTAGTTTGTAAAAGAATTTACCATTCATACATGAGATACTAGCTAATGTTAAATTTAACAACCTGACACGAGAAAAGTGTAATATCTAAATTGCAAAGACTATGAAATCGAAAGGATAAACCTTTATATAAACTAGAATTTACTGCTGCTAGCTACTGTGTTGTTCGTCTTCATTATCACAAAAATGGCTTTCAAGTTAGTGCAAGTTGTCACTTGTGCAGAGTGACAATAAAATTATGATTTGACCAATTTGGATTACAAATTGTAATTTACAATTTATCCATTCAAAATTTAATTAAATACTTTGGAATGTTGTTAGGATTGAAGAGACGCGTGGATAATATTGATGTCGATACAATGGCTGAATATGGATAAATCAATGGATTTATACCGATAATCAAATATTAATACAATCAAATGAAATATAAAAGAAAAAAATGCAACCTAATGAATTGTGAGTGAGCTAAAAGTAAAAAACAAAAAAGACTTATTTGAACCTTTTGAAAATTAATAGACTATGGAATGGTAAGGTGTTTTGTGGCGTTTAGTGTTTAACGCCAGTTGAAACAAAGTAAGCGAAACTGTCCGTGCCTACAGGACAACCTCTGACTAAGCACGGCCATGTTATTTGTTCGGACTGACAGAGTGACTGCATTGGTCAGGGTTTCCTCCCTCCGAGGTCCCTTCACTCGTCTCTCTATTTATCTCTCTCACTCAATGTGTAAGTCGAATGTCGCACTACCCTGCGCGGCTCCGTCCCAATGGACTCATTTTCTGTCACTTCATTTCTCTCTCAATCTTAAGTCGAGGTATGTCCAACAGAAGCCTAGCTGTTGCGCGTTCTCCCTTCTTTCTTTGTCGTTAGTTGTCACTTTACGTTCGCCACGAGCGCTTTTAAAATACTTGTTGTTGTGTGTTTCAATGAAAACATTCAAAAAAAATACAATGAAATTAAAAGGTACACCTTTATGTAAAACTTTTAAAATTGTAAAAGTAAAAATTAATTATCGTTAGGGAATAATGCTAAAAAGGCTAATCCAGAAACATTATTCGACATGATTGAAAGAATTGTTTTCATATATGATTATACATATATGTATATGAAATTGTCATAAAGGAAACAATATTAATATTAAGCCGTTCACCGAATGCAGTAAACAAGTAAATCTCACTAATTTAGATCTAGTCACTGTCCTTTAAGAATATTTTTTATTTTAAGAGGCCTATTGCCTTAGAGAAACAGTGTTATTAAACACGGAAACCATTTAGAAATGCGCTTTGATTGAACTCATAACAAACAGAACAAACCAACGATAAAAAGCACTATTCAAAATTTGGATTTAAATTTTAAAAAAATTGATTTTAGAATGAACATTAATATTTACAATTAAATTTTTCTCTTTTAAGACAAAAATCTCTATTGCAATATCTGACATATACGTTCACTGTCAGATCAAAATACACGTACGTATGTACGTAACCTTTTGGTCGTCATTCAATAGATTCTGGGAGTTACGGAAAGTGTTATCTGATCGAAAATTTTGAATGTACAGCAAAAATAAATGTAAACTTTATTAATTTGATTTGCTTAATAATTGAACTTGAAGGAACGTAGCATTTGTTGATATAATTAACACTGTAGTTTTATAAATAAACTCATTATTAGATCATTATAATCAAGAGTTTTATTTAATCATTAATGAAAAATAAAAAATCACAAAAAATGAGTTGCAAAGCTACAAGTTAAAGATTATTTGAAGAACCAGTAGAAATTGTTGGATTTCGGAATGGGAATATTTGTAAGAAAAAAATCGAAAGAAGATTTCAGTATTTTAGAAATATACATTGAGTACATTGCACAACCTTATAAAGTAAAATATAAACTGTAATACACACAGTAAGAACATTAATAAATTCCTATTGAATTCGAACTATGCGGAATAAAGGTAAGATTGTGATTACATCACCTAATTTTTTTTAAAACTGTTTATTTAAAATTATTTTTATTGTACCTTTATCTAAAAGAGCATTTAAAGTTTGAGTTAAATTATCTATGTAGACGATTGTACTTTTATAAATAACAAGTTGAACAAGTTGTGTCAAAAGAGGTTACAAAATGCTTCTGTGTTCAACTGGTTAAGAGATTAAGATCTCAGTAAGATCGCCAATTTTGTGCAGAGGCCAGTGACAATAGTATGTGTTTACTAACCAACACTAAAACTCTTAATGATTTGCAACTATAACTACCAAATCAAAGATTGTAATTGAATTATTTGACCTTTTATGCGGAACCAAAGATTTCTAAATTATATGATTCAAAAAGAATTGTGAAAACATAATCATTTGCTTTATGAAACTTGGCACTTTTATTTAATGCTTTGACCAACTAGAAGTAAAACTGAATTGCCCAAAAAAATTCATGCTTAAAACAGGCGCATGTAAAAATCAATGGTAAATCTGTTGAATAGAATATCGCATATAAACATAAAGTTGAAACTAACCGGACAATTAGTTTAAAGAGCATTACCCAAAAGATTATATTTTCCGCCTGTTTTTGAAACAACTGGATTTATTTTAAATTACCTATTATTGGAGAGAGTATGGTCCACAAATACTATATATATGGGAAACTAAGTAGCATTGTATACTGTTCCAGAATTATTCCAAAATGAAAACTTGAAATTGACGTGTAGCTATACGCATGTTATTTTTACAAATATTTTAGTGAAATTATTTGACAATTAAATTGTTTGGTAAAATTTTATAAAAACACTCAATTTTGGCTAAAAATAAATCTTAAATAAAAAATAATTTGAATTTTAAATAAATCCGGAAGTAGGTTCCAAAAAATTTGGAACAAAAATTTCAATACTTCCGGTTTACCTTGGAACGTTTAAAACTTACATTTTGGACAACGTTAAACAATATTTGAAATTATTTATCCACTATATCATAAAACAAAGCTTTAATTTACCTCAAAAACAAAAAATAACATGCGTATAGCTACACGTCAATTTCAAGTTTTCATTTTGGAATAATTCTGGAACAGTATACAATGCTACTTAGTTTCCCATATATATAGTATTAGTGGACCATACTCTCTCCAATAATAGGTAATTTAAAAGAAATTGAGTTGTTTCAAAAACAGGCGGAATTGGGTAATCCTCTTTAAAAACCACAATTTAACCAATTTTAAAGCTAGAAAATGATTACTAAATATCGATTTCTACGAGCAAACAGAAAAGCAATAAAAAAAAGTTAAGAAATTAGGAAAAATTTAATACTGATATTTCTGTCAAATTATCACAATACACTGTCAAAGTTGAAAAATTTTCACGTATGGCAAGTTTTTGCAAATTTTTTGCAAAGTATTCGTCATATGAGATAGCATTGTCGTTTATCGTTGATCTATAGCTCTGAATCAGGATCACTTGCAAAGACATCTCATCTCTTTTAACCCAAGCACCGAAAGGAATTAGCTGGATTTGATAATAAATGAATGTAATTAATAAATTTGAATACTTTGTTTATAAAAAAAAACTTTATTTTTGTCCCTTGTCTTCACTGTGTCTTTGAATATGATGAAAGAAGATGAATAGAGACGAACAACTTTAAGTCAGTAAAATTTTCATTCTTAGTTATTTATGAATAAACATCTTTTAACTAAAGCGAAAATATTATCGTTTTTACCAATTGTTGAATCACAAGAATGTAATGTTAAAAAATGAAATGTTTTTACTTTAATTTTCATGCATTAAGATGATGTTTCATTTTCGTAAAAATTAATCACATTTATTAAAAAAATTAATCTAATTAAAAAGATTTCTTCTCACTCGAATTTCGTTTACCAAAAACTTTACCTAATCAACTTTTTAGTACGACCCATAGTTATGTCCAATGCAGTGCTTGTATAATGATAGAGTATAGTGGCTTCTATATAAAAGTTTTATATAAGTGGATAAAACAGGCTAAAAGTGATAAAGATAAACGCTTCAGAACTTTGGTATATGGTTTTATTAGGCTTTAATCCAAAATCCTCAACTTAGTTGAAGAAGAATTTGATGACCTTTGATAAAATTGCTTCAAAATTACAGATGTAACTCGGTTTATAAATTCTTTACTATCAATAACTTTAAGTGATTACTACTTGTGCCTATACTATTACAAAACTATATTAATATGAAATGTCTCTCGCAATATGACAAGACTTATTTGAACCTTTTGATCATCATTGACTATGGAATAATATCGTGTTTAACAAAATATTAGAAATTTCACTTAAGTTAGGAGATCATGTAAAAGCCACGTTGAAATTGTTGATAAAATAAGTAAATATAGATTTCAAATAGAGGATTCTTTGCTGGAGAATGTTCCAGAGGATACCCAGATACGACAAAAGATCGAAAACTGTAATGAAATGAATTGAATTTTTTCAGAAATGGTAAACTAAGAATAATCAAGAACGTTAAATTTTGGCTTTTGGTAGTTTTACTGGCTGGTTATGAAGGTACATAAAGGTTTGAGCTATTTTTGATTAAATACGAGACACAAACTAAATGATAATTTTAAAGTTAAATTAGTCAGTTTATTATTGACAAAGTCTAAAAGCTTCAATCCTTATGACTTTAAAAAGACTTTTTACCTTTAATTTCCCTGACACGAATCGCGGAACATATGAGTTGATAAAAATTGAATGCAAAGTACTAAATTATACTTAAGAAGTATTTCCACACTCTTATTATAGATTTTTTATGATTTTGACTGTGTCCGTAACGCTTTTTCCCCATTAAAACATTGGAGGGCGTTAGCGCCCATAAAAAATCATGCCATTCGGCGTTGCACATCTCAAGGAAGGTTTTTCAAGTGTGCAGTGGAAGTGTAAAGTGGAAGTTCAAACTATATGAATGGACCAATTGTGGGCGACACGCCACTTTTGCTGTGGCATGTGTCGCATTTTCTGAACACATTGCTAATCTCTCGCTGTACAGTTTGAAAGTCTACTGTCAGCAGTACAAACCGTGCTTTACGTGTGTTGTTGTGATTGAGATCTCGTGTTTTGGGACATTTGTGGATCTATTCGGAGTAATCTCGGTGGCTATGAGTTCCCAAAACTCTTATTTTTTAGTGTATCGAGCCTTGTTCATATCAAAAAAGTGTCTCTCTGGTTGTATGTGTTGATGTGTTGTCTGTTGTGACTTTCTTTGTTATTGTTTTGATTTGTATTTTTCACCTCTGCAATGATATAACTTATATGATAAGTTATATCATATAAGCAATTCGCGAACCAGTTCATCATCATTACCACATAACATTCAGCATCTAACCCTCAACACTCAATCTCTATAAACTCAACTCGTGCTTCAATCAAAACATCCTCCTCACGTCGATCAGCTGTTTATGTTTTTGATGTTTGTGTGGTGCTTTTTGGTGAATCAATTTATTCTTTTCTTTTGTTTGTTGTACTAGATTTACTCGGGTATTCTCTTGGAATTACACGTTTCATTTCATCAATCTGTATATCAATGTGGGTGTAAGTGATAGTATTGTTTTGATATGACATTTCTCCCTAAATTGTTCTTTTTGTTTTTATTGATCCATTCAGAGATTGATGAATATTTTCACGGTATAAACGAACAGTCTGAACGTAATCGTGTACACGAGATGTTATCCTTGGTTTCAACACACGCTCAGTTCCTTTTTGGATTATTTTGATTTATGTTAAACTTTATGTTTAACACTGTAAGCTAAATGATGCATTTCACTTTAAACTTAATTTTAAACCTATAATTTTGTTTTTATACCGTTACAGGAATACGTGGAATAATTTACCATTAGAAATGTATGATATCATTTCTGTTATGAAATGTTTTCCTTCATTTTATGAAGTTCATACAGAGTTATTTTTGGTCAAGGCATTGGTAGTATTTTCCCTTTGGTTCATCTTGGTTTATTCAAATTAGATGTGAAACAGAAATTGGCTAATGTACCAATAACCAAATCTGATTATGGTAAACGAGGTATGTCTAAAGGAATGAAAACAAGAATATTAATTGTGACGTGATTTCTTTTTAGGCGTTTTACGTGGATTCGTGTACTTTTTCACTTTCTCTGATGATAACCTGGCACATTTTAATGTTATATTGTAGATACTCAAGGTAGGCAGCGTGAAAGAACCGTTTATTATCATAAATAAGGATCTTGATGCTTAAGGCTTTTGCCTAGGCAACAACAGATACAGAATTAGATCACGATAGGAACACGATACAGAATATGTATGGGTTGAGTGAGTCTGTACTACAGCAAGTGAGTGCAAGACGTGTGAGTCAGTCAGTGGTTAGACAGGGACTGAATGGCAACGACTAGAGTCGAGTGGACGTTAGTCGGGCGTGTTTATGTTACAAGGGTGAGTAGGGGTGTCGGTATGTTAGTTACAAAGTAAGAACAAGAAGAACTTGCGTAACAATCATAGAGTGACATCTAGGGGTAAACCTAGACCTCTACAGTATAATATAACTTATATTACAGCCACTGTTCATTAATGAACACGGTTTTTGTATTTCATCTTTGGAATTTTGGTTTGAAATTCACCTGTGGAGTTTGCATTGATGAGTGATTTATTATTATTTACAAAATTGATTCTATTTAATAAATGTATTTTAAATTGGAAATCTTTTGTTCAAACTGAAAATGGTTGAAATATATTTATAAAATCCAAGATTCAAATGATAGATTTTTTATTTGCGCTTGTAAATGATTGAAACAAGAAAATGCGCTTGAGAATGTTGAAAACAAGAAAATTATCACTTAGGTAATATGTTTGAAATGTTCTTTAAATAAAAAATCAGGCGGCGGGTTACATTATAATGTTAAACTCTTCGTACCCATTTTGGGTAAGTTGCACAGAACGAACGACAAAGTGTTGCTGTGTGAAAATTTAAGATCATAGTCAACCTTAGTCCAAGCAAGTCCTCTCACTAGAATGTTAGTAGTCGTTATGGATAAAGAATTAAGAATAGATAAAAATTAAATTAATTACTCCATTACAAAAACGAAGTTTCGGTAAAGCTGGAATTTCTATCGTCAAACTTGACAAATATCCCCTAACAGCATCCTTATAATATGCTTTGCTTTCACTATGTATCCACTGTATTTAGTTAGTTAAGCACTCCAAAATATCGAATCAATGCCTTTTAATAGTGTACTTCTGGTTAATTATCAATTTCAACATTCGCATTTATGATATATTTCCATAAATTTCTTTTTAATATTTGTTCAAATTATATTTCACATAATGAATATTATTGTATTAAGAAATTCTATAACAGAACTTAAGCAGAATTGCAATTTAAGTTTATAAGTATCTGTTCAGAATTAGAATAGTATATTCTAACTCTGAGCTTATCCCACAGTTAAGTCTATTGATCTGCTGTTCCGATGTTAATTACGTAATTAATCGTATAATGATGGTGAAAGTTTTTCTTGAAATACAATCCTCTACTACCAAGTGATTAAAGTATGATTCCAAACGAAACTGTTTGTAGCCATTTTCTGGTTCAACTTTTTTCAATAAAGTAAATCGGCTTTTTATCATTTTAAGAATTAAAATCTGACTAAAACTGTCATCTGCCCTTTTACTTAATCGAGCCACAAGTTCTAGATGTCATGTATTCCCCGCCGCCTGATTTTTTTATTTAAATAAAATTTCAAACATGTTACATAAGTGATAATTTTCTTGTTTTCAACATTCCCAAGCGCATTTTCTTGTTTCAATCATTTACAAGCGCAAATAAAAAATCTATCATTTGAATCTTGGATTTTATAAATATATGTTTAACTGCTTCTTGAGAAAAAAGTGGATAAAGAGTAGAAATCTTTTTTTTTATTGCAAATTTTACTTACAAAATCACAAATTATTACAAATAATAACTTCATTTAACTTAATTTGGGTTAAAGCAAAACAAAACTGGAATATATTTATGAAAGTGTCAAATTATATTCATGAAACCCATAATTCTATTTTTCATTATTCATATTATTCGTATTAGATTTTTTGCAAATTAACATGTCAACGATTATTTAAAACATTTGAAAATCATCTATATTAAAGTTCTATTTTCAGTAATGAAAGTACAAACTGAGAAATTCCAATATTTGAATGTACAAAGTTGACTACTAGAATTTATTTGAGTTAAAATTGATACAAAATGAAATGTTCTGGATATTAACGATTGAATATGTATGTTAATGCATGTTTTGTTACTCATTTAGAGTTGTGTTGAAATGGACTAACTTTCCTCACAGTCAACACTGAATGTAGTTTAAACCATTTTATAAGATTATCGAAATGGAAGTATTCCAATGACATTCCCCTGAAAAAAACAATTAAATAATTATCAATATGTAAAACAAATAACCACCACTCAAGCGAGGATTTTAGTTTTGATTATCATTTTTTTTGTTTACACAATATTTAGCATTGAGATATTAAAAATTCCTGATAAGAAAATGGAATAGAACACCGAAAAAATGGATTTGTGAATTTATCGTTAAAAATATGCGAATGTAAACTAATTTCTGTAATAGAAATAATAATTCAAGTTTTTCCTATTTATGAGTTAATCAGCGTTAAAATTGTCTGACCATACTCAGTGCAAGTGTTAGATATTATAACATATAAACCTTTTGAAACATAACAAGTACAAATTGAAACATTTTAAATTCTGATTTGACCACCAAAGTAGCCAAAAAGAAAGAAATAACAATTATTGAATTTAATTGCTATTAAAAGAACTAATGAAATGTAATTAAAATTAATTGTATTATCAAATAATAACAACAAACACTGTCTGTCATTTGTCAAACGGCATTGCACAATTAGTAGTGAAAAAGTGACTCTTTGCTCAATTGTTAAATTATTTATGTAACCATTTGGAATTTGCTTTTGGTTATTATTATGTTGAATTGATTTCTCTAGTAAGGTTGGGAACAATTATAAAAGTGAACTGTAGAACAAAGTTAATGTAAATGTTATCAAAAATGTAACAAATCTAAAAGTTAAATCAAATATAATTCGTCGATTTGGAAAAGATTTCCATCTATTCTATCTACTTTTTAATTACTTTGTCATATATGACTTAAATTAGCCATATTGACAATAGCTATTTCATTTAAATAGGAAATGTAAAAATTTATGAATTATTTTTGATAGAATTTGTACAAAACAGATATAAAAAATAAAACCTTTGTAAATAAAGTATTCGAACTTTACAATCAAAAAACGTGCTCTACAAAAAAAAAATAGATGTCTAAACTACGCTTTGTTGAATTGCTAAGTAGCTTGTGATTCATTCATTCAAGCATTGTTGGCAATACTCTCGGTTAACTCACTCCGTTACTGACGCCAACGGCGTCACTTATGACTAGTAGTAGTTAAAGAAGAATACGACTATTTAGACATAAAAAACTAGTAAGAATAACCATCCATCCAGACAGACAATGATTATTTAATTCATTAGTGTAATAGAGATTACTTGTGGTATTTGATAATTGCAATATTCATCGCAATTTCTGACTTTACTCACTGTCAGATCAAAATGCACTTAACCTTTTGCTAATCTATTGGAATAGGTACTTTTGGAAAGTGTTATATCGGTAAAACGTTGACTAATTAGTACAAACAAAATTTGTGTTATATCAGGGCAAAAGTTTTACACTCAAGGGTTATTCACATCTAAAGAAACTTTTTCAATGTAATTAAATGTTGATAAATTAAAATGAAATTATTAGTTACAAAATGCAAACAGCTAATAGTTGATCATCATAAGCGAGAGTTCAATTGAATAATTAATTGAAAATTAAAATTAGTGACCATTGATAAAGTGTCGATCAAGATTACAAAGTGACACAATAAATAGAGCATTTGTAATGATAGAATTGTGTTGCATTTGAATTCGAACCGCGGTTAGAAAAATAAATTAGTCATTTATGAAAAAAATATAATATAAAAATTATTTGAGAAACAACATTAAAAACGATTGTACAGTACGATTATGTCGAATATTTCGACCAATTATTGATTTATTCAAATTGTTTTGTAATAAAGCCGAACAATATTTCTTTTAATTAAAGAATTCAGAATAAAAAAATAATGTCTCGTTGTAATAAAGAAAAGATAATATTGATGTCAATAGAGTGGCCGATTATGATGCAATCAATGGATTTATTCTGATAATCAAATATTAATAAATTCAAATGAAATATTAAAAAATGCAAGCTAATTGATTGAGAGTGAGCTAATGAAAAGAAAAGGAAAGAATTATATGAACCTTTTGAAAACTGTTAGACTCTGGCATGACAAGGTGTTTAATAAAAGCCAAAAAAGATTAATTCTATTTGAAATAAATAAACATTATTCTCACATCAATGTTCATGAATCGATAAATAATTGAAAGACAAAAAAATAAAACTTTAGTTTTAAAAATAAAATTTTACTTTGAAATAAGTAGAAAATCACGTTGAATCTTACTCAGCTTCAGTTCTGTTTTTTAACCATTTGAATTCAGGATTCAAGAACACCATAGCTTATTAAATTGGAAATGAATATTTGAAAATTGTAAATAATAATAATTTAAATGTTAAATGTAATTATATTTTGAAAATTGATTTTTTATACTAATGTTTTTTTACAGAAATGCTCGTATTATCTTTAAATTTAAAACCATTTTGAAAATTTCCACTTACCAGAAAACGTAATATTCACAAAGGAGTATTACCCAGAAGTATTTTATACTAGACTGCAAAGTTTTGGTTTCTATAAAGGAATAAACAAAGAAATTCAAGTGTTTTAATGATAGGTCCTAAAAAAGCTCAGAGTTTTGTGTTTTTACTGAGAATCTGTTAGAAATACATGAGGAGACAGCATTACTAAGCAAGTATTGATATGACCTTTTGAAGACATATGAAGAGTTTTTTTGTTAATTTTGACACATTGGAACTTTAATTAAACAACACACATAATTGATCAAGACATTCGAATATAGTAAATGCAATTAAATTGCCCCTAAATGACATGAGTTGACAATAAATAAGTAATTGACATTTATCTTACCATTCCAGCTTTCCAAGCATGATGATGCTTTGTCACACCGACCAGGTCCGGCGGAATGGTCCGAGGGGAAAAGCGGAAGTCGAAAGTGGAAACTGGAAGGTGGACACTTGAAGAAAGGAAATAAAGACACAAGTAAATTAAGTTGCGTAAAACATTTATTGAAGACACAAGAAACAAAGTACACAAGATAAGGTTGAGACGAAGAGCGGGCGATGAAGACGAGAAGCTAAGTTGAGTTGGTGAGGAGCACTGCTGGAGGAGGTGGTCTTCCTGCTTCCGTCTTCATCTAAAGATAAGATGATCTTACCGCTCGATTTCGCTCTCCTTATATACTGCTCAAGGAAGATTCCAGAAGCAACGAGAACAATGTAGTTGTAGTCGGAATTACATACCGTAAAATCTCTAATAAGCGCCGCATTAAAATAAGCGCCGCATTCAAATAGTCGCCGCAGCAAGAGCCTGTTGAAATTAATAAGCGCCGCGGCGCTTATTTGAGATTTTACGGTAATTAGAAGCATGTAGATGCTTCGAGAATATTACAGATACATTGAGAAATGAGTAGTGCGGAGAAGCACCATTTAGTACATTAAGGGTTAAAGATAAACTACTACTAATATTAAAGGGATAATTATATTACGTATGAGAAGTATATGTAGTAACGCGTAGATGAAGCTGTAGACTAACGTCTACAGCGGCTCTGCGTTACACCTTTCTTTTCTGTAGAGACACATTTGATGGGCTTAATAATTAAATAAAAGACTCACAGACATTGCAATATTAAAAATAAAATTAAAAATTATATTCATTTATTTACAATTCGCATAAACAAAATTCAATTAAATTTTTTTTAGATTTGATAACTAGAATTATATTCTTCCATTCGGTTTCAGATCTTTACTATCATCGCCTTAAAACAGTCCTTTTTGAGTAAATTAATTACAAGAAAAAATGGCAATAGTTTAGCAATAGTTTATATCAAATTGTGAAACAATATAAAAAATAAAAATCGTTTTATAATTAATGACGAGTTCTAAAAGCTTCAATCTTAATGACTTTATAAAAACTTTTTACCTTTAATTTAATCGTGTGGTACAAATGAGTTAATAAAACTTGAATGCAAAGTAGTAAATTTAGCACTAGCAATAAATAAATGTAAATTATACTCAAGTAGCATTTCTACACTCTTATGTCTAACTGTTTCTTTGTTTGCGCTACATTCGTTTCAATTCAAAAGGCATACCACATAAGAGATATAAAATTGTTTAGTCAAAAATTGGTCAATGAATTTGAAATTGAAAAATAATTTTAATATAAAACTAAAACTTAGGTATTTGGAAATGACAATGTTTATCGCCATTTCTGACCTAACTCAACTTCAGATAATAATGTTCTTAACATTTTACCTATCAATATGAAGCTGGAACATTTTGAAAGAATTATATTTGTAAAAAATTTAGCTAATTGTACAAACAATATATATTACATGAGGATAAAAGTTATACACTCATGCGGTTACTCATCTGAATTAACTTTTCAAATGTAATCAAAATGTTGATCAACTAAAATGATAATTATTCGTTATAAAATAACTCTAAGATACAAATAAAATTTTAACCATTAAAGTTGTTTACAAGTCAGTGCATTATCAACCACACCTCAAGTCTACCTAAAGTATGGATCAAAAGTCTCAAAGCCAAACTGTGGGTAAGTGATCCAGTGATCAAATGAAGCTACATCATACTAACATGAATTCCTTTTAGACCTATCGACCTTTGCAATTACCAAGGTCACCTACAACATACTATTTGTTACAACAGCAAAAATAAAAGTAATTTATTTCATTGGCACGCCCTCACAGTATGCATATGACTGGCAGTTGATTATCATAAACGAGAGTTCAATTAAATAATTAATTAAAAATTTAAATTGGAGACCATTGCTAAAGTGGCTGTGTAATTTAAACGAATTTAACTTGACATCATAGAAGTGTAGTAGTTGGTGAATAAATATACCATTCATATATGAGATATTAGCTTATGTTAACATTAAACAATCTGACATGACAATGAGAAAAGTGTAAGATCTTAATTGCGAATACAGTAAAATCAAAAGGGCAAACCTTTATATAAATCCTTTTAAACTTTAAGCTATCCGAAACCAAGTGTGGTTCAAAATAAATATTACAATTAAGTGTTCTTGAGGATTATTTTCGACTGTTTAAAATTCGGTAATTTTTTAAATTTCTTAATAAAATTATAAATAAATATAACAAAACATAACGAATAAAGTTGGCATGTTTGCTCAATAAATATATAATTTTATAATATGAAAATAAACATTTTTTACCTAATCTCCGAAAAAATATGCCAAAGTCATTGCTCACCTTGATGAAACTACGAAATAAGAAGAAAATAACTGATCTTACTCAGCGTCAGTTTTGTTTTTTAAATCTTTGAATATAGGATTCCAGAACGACTTAACTAATTGGAAATGAAATATTTAAAAATGTAAACCATATGTTAATGTTAATGTAATAAGACATTTGAAAACTTAACATATCGATAATAGTGATTATTACAGAAATACTCATATTATCTTTAATTATAACCATTTTAAAAGTTCTATTCTCCAGAAGTAATATTATTCACAACGTTCTACCAACTAAAATTATTTCAAACTGGAATGCAACGCTTTATTTTCTAAAAAAGCGTAAATAAAGAAATTCAATTCAACGATAAACCCTTAAAAAGTCTTGGGGTTTGNCTTTACGGAAAATCTGCTTCAATAAGCGACGCTTGTATGAGATTTTACGGTAAATAACTAATTACCATTTATCTTGATGCTTTTTTGGTAGAGTGAAATTGATTAGCTTCATATCAAAATATAAAAGATTCACAGAGAGATAAATTTATCATTGACAGCTTATTGCGCATTCTTAAAATAAAAATAAAAATATTATTTATTTACAAGACACCAAGCAATTGTTGATAAAAGTGAGTATTGAGTGAGTATATAGCACAATCTTATAATATATATGCAAATGACTAATAGTTGATCATCTTAAACGAGAGTTGAATTAAATAGTTAATTGAAAATTTAAATTGGAGACCATTGGTAAAGTAGGTGTAAAAATTACAGATTTAACTAGGTTTATAAGATCTTTGCTGGGATTAACAATTATCTCATAGAAGTGTAGTTGTATGTGAATGAATTTATTATTCATGCCTGTTAAATATAACAACCAACAGTACAAGAACAGTGTAATAATTAATTAATTGCAAATACAGTGAAATCAAAAAGTTAAACCTTTATAAAAATTAATTTAACTATTAAAATATCAAACACTAAATGTGGATTAAAGCAATATTTCAAGTGTTCTTTAGAATTATTACCAACAGTTAAATGGCTGTATTTTTTTAATCCAATAAAAATATATACTTGCTTGCGGTCATGTGATATCAGACATGTTCGAAAACTTGTACAGAGAAAACAACATATCCTGATACTACAAGAAAGATCGCGATTTCACAGTATTGCGTCCAAATTGGGCTTATAATTCTGTTTCTACAAAATTAGTTAGTGCAAGATGTCACTTGTACAGAGTGAAAATAAAACTATGGTTTGAACCAATTATAAGGAATACAATTTATTCACAAAAAAAATTAATTGAATACTATGGAATGTTCCAAAGACTGAATAGACAAATTTGGTGTAGTGACAAATCAAGTGGCGAATTTTAGCTTGATAACGTCTATTTATATAAGCGATCGGAGTTGGTCTGAAGCACAGTTGAAATGATGGTAATATATGAAAATGAGTAAAAATTATCAAAGTAAAATTTCTAATTATATTATTTTTTATAACTACTGTTCTAGACAAATGTCATTCCGGACATTATAAAACCATAACCTTTTGACTTTTAGTATGAAAAGAAACACTTTAAATTTTATTAAAATAACATAAATGAAACTTTAAACAGAAAAAATTAACTCAGTAAGGCAAGTGTTGTATAACAAGAATGAAAGATTATTTGTCGAAAGTTTTAAATATGAGTTTTACCATTTGTCAACACATACAAGTTCATGCTGAAATTCGTAATAAGCAAAACAAACCAGCGTTTGTGCGCATCATTTAGATGTCTTTAAATCTGTTTTATTTATCTTAATTGTCGGAGCGGAACGTCGAGCGAGCGAAGCGAGCGAGTAAGTGTAGTGACGACTCTGCGTTGACTCAAATGGAAAAGGCTTGTCAGCAGCCTAGCGTCTATACGGTTCAATGGATCGCCCTGGAAATTTTACTAAAAATTCTGGTGTGGGTGTAGACGAACTGATTAAATTTTGGGCACATAAGGTCAAAGGTCACCAGAGATAAAAAATAATTAATGATATTTTACAAAGATCTCTATTGTGAAATGAGTCAATTTGCTCGTCGTGTACATGAATCCCGCAATATATAATGTGTAAGCTCTCATAAAGTTTTTTTGAATTTATTTTTTATTGTAGAATCCAAATCTGTGGTAGACGTAGTGCTATAAAATCGCGAGTTTACTTAAAGAATTTGGTTAGATTTGATCCTAGAATGTTGTCTTACCTGTACAACTTTCTGTTATATTTAGTTTCTCTAATTCTCTAATTGATTTTTTTGATTTATATAACAAACTATGATTATTAAATTGACTAAGGTTATATTTAAGCATAATACCGTATTCGGAATCGTAAAGTAAGCGAAATTAAGCTTAATCTATTAATCTAATTAAGAAATGGGTGGCCATGAAATGAAATTTTCATTAGATAACTCGCGATTCCACAGTACCAGACCAAAACTGAATTCAGATCCGGTTTTAACGGTGAAAATACAAACGAAAAACTTTATGAGGACTTACACATATTTATTTGAAGATCCCTGTACACGACGTGTTGGGTCTTTGATGACTCATCGATGACTGAACTGATGAGGACGAGTGCTCGCAATACTCCCGCTCCGACTTCACGCCAACGGCGTCACTTAAGACTAGTCTAAGTCGTAGTGTTTACAATTTCATTTACCTGTTTAATTATTTTTAATTTCACTTGTTGTTAGTCATAACTCTAAATAGAATGACATAAAGCTCACACGCTTAATTAAGTTATGAATTATTATTTATATGTCAGTTATGAGATTGTTATTTTTACCAATTTTTGAGCCAAAGATACTATAAATGATAAAATGATATTGATGAGCAAACGGGAAAGCAATAAAAGTTAAGTACTGAACATTAAAACATTTTAAAGAAACTTGTATTTACTTTTTCAAATACAATAAACCTTTTTTAAATCGTCTTCAAGAAAAAACGAAAGAGATAAGCCCCAATTAGTATTAAAGTTGAACAGATGAATGAAGCCAGGAATACGAGTACAAATTGCTTGATCAAAAGTTGGATTTGCCTTTGCGATCATTTAAACCTTGGAAATTTCCAATGGGAATGCTAAAACAGGCAAAATTAACCGAGACCAAATGTCCCCAATGTTTTGTCTTCTTATTCGTATGTTGGCCTAAGTGTCACATTGCTTGCTTGGATTTCAAAACGGACTATAAAACATAATTGTTGCACAGTGACACAAAAATAGAGAATTTTAATGCATTGATAGAATTGTGTTACTTTTACATTCGAACCACCGTTAAAAGAAAAAATTAGTTATTTATGAACAAACGAATTATTAAAACTATTTTAGAAACAAAATAAAAAAGCTATTGAACTGTATGACGATGTCAAATATTTAAATCTGTTATGGATTTATTTAAATTGTTTGGTAATAGAGCCTAACAATATTACTTTGAGAGTTTAGAACCTACGAATAATGTTTAATTATAAAAAAGAAAAGATATTATTGATACCAATACAGTGACCGAATACAAAGCAATCAAAGGATTTATTCTGATTATCATCAAAGATGAATGCAATCAAAGAAAATATAAAAGAAAATAGAAACCTAATGGATTGAGAGTTAGCTAAAGAACAGAACAAAAAAACGTTTATTAGAACCTTTTGAAAAACCATAGACGTTGTTCTTGCAATTGTGTTTAATGAAAGCCTAAAAAAGAAATTCTATTATTTTAAAACATGGAATTTATTTTAAAAAAATAGTTGCACAAAGCCTTTTCAGTATATTTAAGATTAACTTTATATTATCAGAAAAATTAATTTAAAAATATAAATAGTAATAATGTAAAAATAAAAACACAGAGCTTGTATAGTTAATTATGATTAACCACCATTGGTACATTGAGATTAGACATTTAACCAAACTTAAAGTGACATGGATGACAGAAATTGTTCACATATATGAAATAATACATAAGTAATGTACATGTAGTGAAGAAGCAAATGTCACTAATATAGATCTAGAAACAGAGTTATTAACCAAGATTGTCAACATTGAATTTAAGAGAATTTGGAGAAGCACAACCGCATTGGTTTAGAAGTTAAATCGTTTGCAGATGGACTAAAAGTTCAAAGAAGCCAAGAAGATACTTCAACTTATGACTATTTGTGCGGCTGTGTGTTGTAAGACTATATAACACACCCTCAGAGTATGCAAATTACTTACAGTTGATGATCACAGACGAGAGTTAAATTAAATAATTAATTGAAATTTAAATTTGAGATCAAGGTTACCGACCTAACTAGGTTCATAAAATCATTGCTATCATTAACATTTATATTATATCAAGAGTAGAAGTTTGTGAATGAATATACAATTTATACATGATATACTAGCTTATGTTAAATTTAACAACCTGACACGAAAATAGTGCAAGATCTAAAATTCAAAGATTATGAAATCGAAAGGTTAAACCTTTGTATAAGTTTTTAACCATTTAACCAAGTGTAAGTGTCTTAAACAATTGTTATAAACAGTTTAAAATGCTGTAATTTTTTTAAACATTTTAATAAAATTTTAAATAATTAAATTACATCAGGACAAAAATTTTACACTCAGGGGTTACTCAGTTGAATTAACTTTTATTTATTTTAATTTCAACTCTAAGTTTTTTAATAAAATTTATTGAGATCTAATCTAAACTTTTATAATGTAATTAAACGTCGATCAATTAAAATGAAATTATTCGTTATAAAAGAACTCTAATAGAGAAAGAAAATTCGAACCATTTAGTGCTACCACAAAATAAATACAAAGTAATTGATTTGATAAACCTAAATTAAGTAGCTTGATAATAGATCTAGAAGACACCAAACAATTGTTGATAAAAGTTAGCATTGTACGGGTATATATTGCATACCCTCACAGGATGTAAATGACTGACAGTTGATAATCATTATCAACGAAATTTCAATTAAATAATTAATTGAAAATTAAAATTAGTGACCATTCGTAAAGTCGCGGTCAAAATAACAGATTTAACTAGATTAAATTAAATTTAACAGCCAGACACGAGAAAGATCTAAATTGCAATAATTTTGAAATCAAAAAGTTAAACCTATAACAATTAATTTAGCCATTAAACTTTCAGACACTAGTGGGCCCGGTGGGTGCTAAATTTGAAATTTGAACTTACAAAGTGTACGAGTAATAAGTAAGCCGTGTCATGTTGCTTATAATAGTTGTAATACTAGTCATGTTGATAGTATAAAATACAATGTTATTATTTGTTTATTAAAATTAAACAGTGAACTTGAATCATTTCTTGGATTACATATTATAAAAACCATTTGCAAAATGAAATATGGACAGTTTAACCAACATTTCATTAAAAGATGCATTTTATAGTACTCTATGTTAGCAAATGATAACGTTTGACTTAATTGGCTATAAAAAAACTGAAGGAGCAAGTCAAATATTAAATGTAATACCAAAATTTACATCTGTTGCAATTGTTGACAAAAGTGAGTTTAAAAATGCATGATAGTTGATAAATGATCATTCAAAGAAAGTTCAGAAAGCAAAGTTTAATGGAACCAATGCTCAATATGTGTCTAGTTCGTTTAATTCGTGGGTTATCGATTTTGGAGCGTGTAAAAAACCCTACGCCAGATCTGCTCAAAATCTTGTTTCGGTTCCTGAAGTTCAAAATTCATATGTCGAGTTGGCAGTTGGTTTGAGATGTGAAGTGTTGCTGGTGATAAGTTTTTGCACACTGGAAACTTGACTTTGAAACTCTCGGATGTTCACGTGTCTCCAGCGCTTATCAGTTTCAAGACATACTTGCTGCTGCGCTAATTTGAGAGCGCCGGTAATCGAGAGTGCGTCGGTAAATAGAGAATTTACGGTAATTAATTACAAGCAAGAAATAAACATTTTTAGCAATATAACAATTCGTAAAAATTTAAAATATATAAATTGTTATTTATTAATGATAAGTTCTTAATGTTTCAAGTTTTAAAAGTTATAAAAAAACTTTATTACCTTTTAGTTAACGGATACAAGATGCGGTACAAATTCGTTGATAAAACATGAATGCAAAGTAATTTAAGCAGCTTAATAATAATAAAAACTTGAACACGCCTAGAAATTGTGGATAAAAGTAAATATTGTACTAGTATATAGCACACCTTCATAGTATGCAAATTATTATCATAAACGAGAGTTCAGTTTAATCATTAATTGAAAATTTAAATTGGGGACCATTGGCAAAGTCTCAATAAAATCACTGACTTAACTAGGTTTATAAGATCTTTGCTATCATTAACATTTACACTATATCATAGAAAAGTAGTCATTTTTGAATTAACCATTCATACGTGAAATACTAACTTATGTTAAAATTTAACAACCTGACACTAGAACAGTGTAAAAACTAATTTGCAAAAATTATTACATCAAAAGGTTGAAGCTTTATAGCTAACTCAAAACAACACCGTTCGCTCCTAGCAAAGCACAAAGCAATTACCCTTTTAATTCAAGATAAATTAAAATTTGAATCAATTTCGTGTAATGTAAATGTCAATCGAATTAGGGTCCAGAAAGCATAATCAATCAGAAATTTCATTGCAATGAAATTAATTATGAATAGACTACCAGTATGACGACCATACTGAAATTTTTGTTAGATGCAAAATAATTTTAAGATCAAATTTAAATTTTTACGAATTTAAAAATCTTCATGTCATAGTCACCATCGTTTATTTATTCGCCATTCATCAGCATAAAATTTTAATCAATTTATTTTAATAAAGCATTTTGCTTGGTGGTTTGATGACTGAATTCATCAATAAGAGTAAATAAAGTTTAAACCATTCAATTCTTAAAAATGTTCCAGATCTTTACTTTCTAAAAAAAACTATGAAAATATTATAATGTTACCCGTATATCGGCAATTTCAAATAATCTCATCTTAAGGATAAATAGTCTCATATTAAAAGACAAAACAATTTTAACCATTTGCAGAGGGGTTCAAAATCTACATAATTTCGGTATAAACAAGTGTAACATAAGGAGATTATTACAAGATTACAACACCCAATACGAAGCATTCCTTCTATATTTTTCATCATAATGTGACTTGCAATTATTAACTTTTGTGAAACTATTTGATGATCAATTATTCTACCGAAATTGTTTATCAACCTAAACTCTAAAAATCTAAAAACCCCCAAATTTTATTAATCCCAAAACCACTCTGCAAGCATAACCAATCAATAATTACGCGAAGAATTAAGATTCTGGTAAAACATCAACAGTTTACGTTTACAAAAATATAGTTTTTTGAAGTAAATTGTGTCACTAGACTTGTTTGTGTCCCCAAAGAAGTATAATGAATGAATGATGAAACAATGAATCTTCAATAAAGTATTACACTTACACCAAAGAAATTGCTTGATATTGTTAATGATGTGAATACTAAATTGGCACATTCTAAACGCGATGAAATGTTACATGAATTGTTTTGAATAGCAAATGCTCTACTATCTGTTGTTAAAAGAAGGTCAAAGTAATATGTAGTTTGAGATGTCATAATTCACAATCATGTAAAAACAAACATGATATGAATTAATAATTAATTCTGTTGAAATGTACTGAAATTTGAATTTTGATTAAATTTTTTTAGCAACCCAGTTTTGCAAATAAATATTTGTTTAACTAGGGAAAACTATTTCTGCCTAGGTTAAAGTAGTTTTAACAAAATAATCACTTTGACGGTAACAATTACAAAACTTATAGTTAAGTGGAAACCATTAAAATATAATTATGCATTACTAATTAATTAGAATATCTGAATTTTTCAACAATGGAATACATCGAGTACATTTGTTTACATGTATTGTTCGGATTGTATTAATTAGACACCACCTAAAACTTTGTGGCGTTTTATTGACAAATTTAACCTATATTTTAACTATGAAAGAATTCATTAATCAACTGACAATGTGAATGATTGAATTCCGGCAATGGTTTATGATAAAATAGAACGTGAGTTGGTCATATCTGAGAATATAAACTTTGTTAAATTTCTTGACCATACTCACTTTCAGATGAAAATATATTTTGAACCTTTTGAACCTTGATGAAGTTACAGAACTAATTTACCTAGAGGTCGAATTATCGGTTTTAATAAATTTATCTTTATTGAACCTCTGGATATGTTTCAATGTGTTTAATGTAAGGAGAATGATTATATAATTAAATCAACCGCTTTGTCATATGTTCGTACTTACATTTGTCATACATTCGGGAATTCTTTAGTAGGTCATTTCTATGCAAGCATTCATTATTCACTAACCAAAACTAAAGATTATTAAATTTTATTTGAATATTTAAAAATTGTTTATTTATAAAGTATTTATTGAAAAATAAAATTCCAAAAAAGAAACAAGAAAAGTTTAACAAAATATTAACGGAAATCAATTATTAAAATCCAGTTGAATTCTTAAAGTGATTTTTCTAATTACCGGGTTTCAAGTTATTGAATTTACTAAAGAATCTGTTTATAAAAACACAACTTTATTTCAAGTTTGCACCCTGGATAAGTTCAAGTTGGTAATCGCAAATCGAACGAGTCGAAACAAATTCGCTGTTGAAATCCGGAATCTGCTTCGCCAACACCCGGGCCACATTTGTCTGAAATGGGTCAAAGCCCACGCCGGTATTGATGGCAACGAAGAAGCAGACAAACTCGCGAAGGAAGCAACCTGTTTGCCTACAGTATCCTCACAACATGAAACCGCTCTCGGCTTATTGGGGAATATTGAGAGAGTGGATGTTTTCGAATTGGAATCAACGGTGGATGACAACAAGAGACGGAAGAAAAACAAGCCAATTCTTCCCAACAATTCTCGACAGGAAAAAGTGCTCAAACATACCGGACTTTGTCATGACTCAGTTCTTGTCAGGTCACGGTAAGTTTCACCAGTACCTGACTAAGTACCACATTGAACACGATGCACTGTGTCACTGTGGTGAAGCTGAACAAACACCAATTCATCTCATCAAGGACTGTCCCGCGTTCGCTAGACAAAGGCAAGTCTTTGAGGAGCCGAATCAGCGAGATCACCAAGTCGAATCAAATCTCGTTGAATCTCTACTGCACTGACAAGTGCTACAATGAATTTCATAAATTTGTAACTAACATATTCAATCAATTACCTCTACCAAGAGGTTAACTTAGTATTATAATTATTATTCATTTTTTATTCATATTTATCATAATTACTCATATCATTCATTATCTCATTTCATAGAACATTGATACACTCATAATTTCAATGTAAATACTCAATCTTGTATCTATCTATACCTTTATTGTATTCTTTAATGTTAAAGGTTAATAAAATATAATCAAAAAAAAAAAAAAAGTTCAAGTTGGTGCAATTTACGACTGAAACTTCTAAACGAAAATGATATAAGAATAAATATTGTTTAAACAACTTATTAATCAATGAAATCGTATTTTATTTTACCTTTGTAATATCGATATTCCTGAACCGGATGAACATGAATTAATTTTTTATAATGTAATGCATTGACACTTCTCCTGGTGACACCGATCAGTTTGTTTGCTGTCTAATTAGGGGCAAGTAAGCATAACCAAACAAACATGTCATTACCCACTGAAAAGTGATGCAAAAAAATGTCAGGCGAATATCTTATCTGAGAATACATACTCATAATCTGTTCTACATAATGTCATGAGTCATAAAACATTTTTACCTTTAATCTCACGGACACTCTGAGCCCAAACAAACAGTAATCATTTTAAACGGTTTAATACCCAACATTTTGGAAAATATTGGTGTGTAAAAAAAAGTCTTTTGTCTCAATTCATCATTAAGAGTAATTAAAATTAAGATCATTCAATTATTAGAACCATTAATCAGAACAATCAATTGTAACAATCAGTTAACCGTTAAAATGTTGGAACATTCGGAAAAGTCTTAATTAAGGAAAACAAATTATAACATATTTTTATTATATTTTTTAATCTTATGACAAACAAAATTAAGCATTAAATTCTTTAATATCTGAAAACAGTTTTTTAATTTTTCAGCTAATGTTAGGGAAATATACATATGCAAAGAAATAAAAGTTTTTTGGTTATTAATGACAATGACAATTGAGTCGTACTTTAATAACGTGACTTTAAGATGAAGTCACTTTTTAATGAATGACTTGATTGACAAGAAGAGGGACAAATTGTTTTCACCAATTGCTTTGTTTGTCACAGAAAGTTGAACCTACCTTGTAAAGAAAGCTAAGACAATTTTAAAATGATCACCGAAAATTTACAAAAAAGCAACATTATTCTCGTTTTGAAAATAATTTTGCACTTAGTTTTGTTAACCTTTAAAATTGTAAGATGCTTTTTATCAATTTCTTATTTTTAAATTATGAATGTTACATAAACTTGGATTGGTCTTTAACCAGGTATTAAACCTTGAATTAAAAGTATTGAAAGTTTTGATGATTATTTTTTAATTAAATTAAAAATCAATTGGTACTGCAATCATAGAAGACTTTCTTTGAAGACCACTAACAATTCTAATGGTACTACATCGGGCATCGACAAGACGAGTTCAATCTATCAGATCTAAAGCAAGAAATCAAAAAGATCAAAATATTTTGTAAATATAAACCTTTTGAAGAATTATTAAACACATTTCTTTCCAATGGGAACATTTGCTCTCATTCAATTGTATGGATCTCACACAATGAACACTTTATTTTGTCTCCGAATTTAGCATTAAAAAACTAGAGAAACAAACAACTTAAATCTTACTTCCATGTCATTAAAACATGTTAAAGCAAAAAATCCTTAGCTAATATTTATAACACAAGTACTTTTCAGTACTTATATATTGAAATAACCGATAGTTTATCACGAACAAACCATGGTTGAACTTAAATGTTATATAAAATAATTAAATGGTTACAGCTTACAAGAATACTGAAGTCATACGAGTAGATCAATCTAGATGTAGTATGAAAGTTTCTGGGAAGTTGCATCATCTCGTGATTGTTTTTTTATTTGAATTTTGATATTTAAACCATTCAAAAGGAAATTGGAACAAAACATGCTGTTAAAAAAAGAAGTCACCAAATCACTTTGATCAACTGTTTTCGCTACATTCTATGAGCATCTCAAATCGAGATATATGGTTGTCGAATCTTATAATGTTTGCCAATAAATTTAAAGTAAAGATTGACATTTTTAGAATGTGTTATTTTCAACAGAATTCTAAGCAATCTGAATCGAATATCAACAAAACAATTTTCTAAAAAAAATATTGTTAACTGAAAATTAAAAATAAATTACAAGTTTGATAGGATTGCACTGGCTTATTAGTTAAAATTACGACAAATTAATTAAAAAAATTACAATTCTTTTTCAAATAACGTTTCATAAAGCATATTAACCATTTATTAGATTACTGGTTTGCCGGTTTAATATTATGAAAGTGTCTACAATGAAATGTGATGTCATATATTATGGTGTAAGGAAAAATATACAGGAAAGCGTCATTTCTTTGAGCATATATGATATTAAAAAAATATCTCGTTCTTTTATTTCTCAGTTTTCAAACTCTAGCTGCACCTGGTTATACGTAGAACTGTTGAATTTTATGATAAATAAAGTTTTTTAAAAATAAAAACCATTAAATAAAATTAGAATACAAATTGTACATAGTTAACTTTAACTCGAGGTTGAATTGCTTTCAAAAATAATGCTTGAAGATATGGAAAATGTTTTGACCGAAGAAAGATTGGAATGAGATAAATTGAGGATCTATGTCTGACAATTTGTGAGAATACAATCTGTGTATATTTAATTTAAATAATTCAGTTATTATTTCTGGCGTTACATACACTTGTTAATGGCAGATCTAAATATGTGTATAATTTTAAAATTTTATAGTTACATTACCTTTTGAAATACTACAAGACTTAATTCATGCCAATAGAAATATTTGTTCTCATTACTTTAATTGAACCTACTCTCAATGAACGCTTTAGAGTATTTTTGAGATAGCCACTTGCTCCAATGCATACTTAACCTTACACTTACCTTTTACAAAAACATTCCTTTTTAAAAATAATTTTATAATCAGTTTTGTAAACTTTTAAAATGTGAAAAAGTAGTAGTAGACTAGATGGCTAGTAATTTATAACCTTTTAAATTGAAAGTAACAAGTGTTTCAAAAGTCTAAGTAATTTGTGAATATGAAAAATAACATATTAAATCAAAATGTGAAAATGGTAAATAAATTTAGGTGAATGACATTTTTTTTTTTTGCACGTATTTTTGAAAAAGATGATAGAAACAAGAGCTCTACAATGTGTTTGTTTTATCTGAGAATCTGAGTTTCAATATTTGATCTTACCTCAGTGTCAGATATATATGAGTATAACCTTTTTGAAAGAATACAACCCGAAACATCTAACTTTTTGTTTATATTTTTTTATATAAGAAGTGACAACCTAATGGCAAGAAAAAAATTGTTATATCGAATTACAAAAACAGAGTACAATTTTTGAAAAACTCAATTGTTCCACATGTTCATTTGATAGCCAAAATATAATAATTTAAATAATAATAAATATTACCAGATTATATTTATGAAAGGTGCTAGTTTGTAGGAATACAAAAACGAGCGATTGTAAATAAACATTTTGCGATCGGATCAATGAGATGTCACAATGTATGAGTGCACAATCATTTGCAATAAATTGTTCATTATAGAACCTTGACTGTAAGGGAGAATTGAAGTATCATAAGTCATAATATGAATATTTGTTCAACAATTAGACGGTTTGAGCTAAATGCAATCTAAATAAATAAAATTTAAACCTTTAAAATTTCGAACATTGAAATCTCACAATAAGCTATATCAACAATTTTAATCCATTAGAATACTTATTTTCCAATTCTGTTGCGTTATTTCAATTATGAATGACTTAAATATTGAAGTTTCTGAGTACACTTGCGTGAAAAAAAAGATTAGTTGTACCTGTTATGGATTCTGCCACAGTGACATCAAAATTTTAAATTTTGTTAACTAGAACGTTGCATGCTAGAAATGGCAGAATAATGGAAACAGTCCTAATTTCAATGATGAGTTTAAAAATTGATTTAATAAAACATATAATCATATAAAATTGATTCCAATTTGTGTCAGAATAAGCCTTGGGATAGTTCAAACTATTCATCGAGTAATCAAAAGAAACTCTTGAAAAAAAGAAACAATTAAAACTTTTATTTTAAAAACAATCCAAATTTAAATTTAAGCAATTTATGAATGTTTGTCTATTTAAAAAGTTTGATGTTGGAATGTGAATTGGGGTGGAATTGAGTAAGAAAAACGATGTAATATAAAGAATGTAATTTTTTAATGTTAGTTAAAACAGACAGCAATTTTAACAGGAATTTTAATTAAAACAAGGATTGTGAAGGTTGGAAGGTGAATTTAAGCAAAATTGCATATCGTTAGCTATTTAAAGGGAAGAGATTGCCAAAATGTTCCTGAAACAAAACTGGTTTATTAAATATATTGAAATGAGTATTGTTGTAGTTTATAAATAAAACTAAATTACACTAAGAAATATTTAATAAATTTTTACCTTTTAGGTAGGACAACTTTATGAACATTTCAAATTGAAATTAGCGATTTATTAAAAGAGTTGAGCTTTTAACTTTAATAACAAAGAAAATTCTTAAATTTAATATGTTTAAGATAAGGAATTAATCAATTATATTTTTGACAATTGTTCTCAGAAATATCACTGTCCAACACAGGCTTCTTTTCTCTTGGAATCGTTTTTGGTGAGGCATCTACAGAAAAAGTTACATACATACTAGTAGTTCGAATTCGAGTGATTTGTGAGTTTACTTGAGAAAGTGGGTTCAGTTGAGGGTAATTTAAAGTTATAGAGGAAAAATGTAATTTTAAATTTAAATTTGTATCATGTGAAGAATGTAAAGAAGAAATTACCTTTTCTGAATTAATTAAATTTTAAAAAAATATTTAGTAAATTTTGAAAATTTTAAATTTTAATATACCATATGAAGCCCTTTATAACTCTGAAAATTATATTTGTACTTTTGTTTTATAGTATTTACTTACAATTCATCTTATGCTGAGAGAAGTCGATCTTGATAGCCTTGGTAACACAAGTTGAAGTTGAAGCCAAGAGAACGTAACGTTTACGGAAATTAGAGTTAAAACTTTGCACAACAAAAAGAGATTTAACAATTTAATTTAAAATTGAATATTATTAAATTGGAAAGTTTACATTTCGAATGTTGCTAAAAAAGAATTTAATTCAAAACCTTTAATAAGATAACAGGTAATTTCACCGTAATTACGTTAATACAGGATCAGGTAGAAATAAATAATAAAATACATATTTTTTAAAATAATTAATAAGGTAGTATCGTTTACGTACGTTTGCAACCGTTTTTGACCGAAGAATTGATAATATTTCAAAATTTATAACAACCATTTATACCAGGGGTGGGCAACCCGATGGCCAAATGGCTACGTTGGCCATTCCCAAAACTCCAATGGCCACAATTGGCCATCATAGCTTTTTGAAATCAAGACTAAAATGTATAGCTTTAATTAAATTTTTGCATAATTAAAATAAAAAAGATAAAATGAAATATCATCTTTGAATGATGAATCACCCCAAATTGAACAAAAATACCTATGTATTGTTTCTTGATTAATTCGTTGTAAAGGAAACTTGAAAAATTGTATGTTCAATCAATTAATTTGATCTTGATCATTTAATCTTTGAATATACGTAACTGATATATGTATTAAGAAAACTAATGAAAATACATTTTTAAAATTACCTATTTAAATACGGTATCCGCATATTACGAAACATGCTTTCCTTCGTGAAACCTATTGAATGATGAATTGAAGTGTCCGCGCGCAAGCGCAGTGCGAGGGTCGCTTGTGCATTTTCTTGTAGTTCCATTAAATTAAAATTTATGAATGTTAGAGGCTTAATTTTGAGTTATATACAATATTATTAATATGTACTATTAGAAATCTTAAATATGAAAATTTTCCACATAATCGAATTGATTTAAGTATTTACCTTTTTACAGAAGTAGTACTACGTTTGGACTATAAAACGTTTGAAATTATAAGTTTTTATATATTTTATAAAAGTAAAAAATTCAGGACATAACGAAAAACGTATTTTCAAATGTGTGGCCAAAACATTCAAATAATATATATAATCTATGAATTTTTATAAAAAAAATATTATCATTCCATTCTTCATAACGTACTTTTATTGAAATTATTTAACACATTTACCACATTTTATTTTTTTTTATTTTTTATTTACTGCACGATTCATTGAATCAATGATTCATTGAATCATGCAGACCGTTTATTTTAAAGAAATGTGTTTGAACATTTACCACATCAATTATTTGAAATTTAAAACTTTGAATAGTTTAAATCAAAATTTTGATTTTATTTCAATTTTGATTGTCACTTGATTTTTGGGCATTCGTTTGGTTTTATAAAACAATTCACACGAATAAATTAAAAAAATCATTTTCTACTTTAATCAATCGAATTGTTGCTCAGGAAAGCTTATCATTATTTGTATTTGGAATGGCACATGAAAGTAAATTGAAGTAAAATTATTTTAAAAAGGCGAAATATAATTTAGCTCTGTAAAAGTCGTGTTTGCGGTTGTTGGAACTATTTTATGCCATTTTCGATTATGAATTAAATTCGAAAGTCACTCATACGTTCGTTTATATTTTACAAGCTTACGTAGCCCAAAATTTCACTTTTCTACTTGGTTTCTGTTTTGTTGTGTCACATGAGTCGAGTCGATTTTCTCAAGACAATTCTTATGCCTTCTTGTTCCTTTTTGGCAAAGAAATTATCCAAAAGACAAGCGAAAGGTTTCAACGCATTTAACGACACTGTGTGTGTTAAAGTTACAGATTTAAATTCGGTGTCTGCCTATTACGAACATCACTTTCTCCCTCGAGAATCCTTTTGTTTGATGACACTAAACTCACAGCATACTATTAAAACCTATGACCAATTTATAGTGGAGATCATCATCAAAAATGAGAAACAGCGTTTGTAAGTACCATTTAAATGTAATTTTTAATTTTATTGAAAAATATTTTTATTTTAGTTTCATAACGGCTCAGGAATTCTAACCCTACAACCTGTCCGCACTCTATTACGACAAAGATGGTGGTATGCTGACTATTCCTTTTGAGATCACCAAGCGCTTGTTTGTGCAACTTTTGAAAGCACTGAACTATTTGCATTCAATGGGTTTCGCTCACAGAGACGTGAAAATTTCGAATATGATGCTCGATTCTAATTTCAACCTTGAAACGCGAAGCGTTTGGGTTGTCTTTTTAAATTAAAACTTATTTTGGTATTATTTTTCTCTGTCTGTCTGTGACCAACTCAAAATGTCAATGAATCTCACATTTTTACACCTGAATTTGAAATTAAACGTAAAATGTGATGAACATTCTTTCCGCAATCTTGCAATGTAAACGATGCGTAAGCCCGTGACCCAATGAGTGTGAGTTTATTTGTGTGCAGCCAAAAAGTCAACTTACAGCCCTGTCGTGTATCATTTGTCACTTGTGTCTCATTAGTTTGTGTCACTTTTGTGTCGTCAACATTGTTCATCAATGAAATCACTCTGCAGATCAACTATCTGCCTGATCTCGTGTTACGTCTCATCTTCTCCAAAATGTCTAATCATGCATGGGGGATCGTGTTTGTGCACTATGGAAATGATCCCAATTGGGGTTTTCTAAGCTATGTTCGCTTCCTCATCCTGTTGATTGGTTCATCCCCAGCTCAGTCTCTCACCACCAACTTTTGTTTCACCCTCAAGTATCGCGATCTACTGCTCAACTCGTCTCAATTCGTCTCAACATTTGCACAAGCGCATTCATCTTACCTGGGGTTTATTTCGACATGAGCAAAAATAAAACAAGACGAGTTTTACAATGCAATTTTATTTCGTAAAATAATAAGTATTTCTATAATATAGATATCATATCAATATCGCACTATTAAAGTATCATTGCATCACTTTCCACTCTTCAACGCTCCAGACCCGTCAGTTGAGGCATCGATAGTGAAGACATTGAAAGCTGGTGGAATCGTGCCATTGCGGTAGTTTTCCCAGAACGTGTCATCATTCTGCAATTTCACAAAGTCACTAGACAGTGCTTGAGCCATCGTAAATCTGATACTTTCCTCAGCCACCAAACCCATCACTAATTCTTTAAAGTCGTGAGGTGTCGATTCAGGTAACTTGATCCAAGATTGGTCGAATCGCTTGTTCTTTGAGATCATTTCGTAGAATCCTCCAAATCGTTTATCGGTGACACACTCTAACAGAATAACACCACTCTGCCAGAGATCGTAACTTCTCGGGTTATAGTCCAAACGTAGTACAACTTCAGGTGAAAATGTCTGTCGAGAACCGCACTGAGTACTAGGTTGATCAATTCAGATGAGGCATTGTTATCTGATTGCTGATATACGTGAGCAGTACCGAAATCGATTATTTTCAGCTTAAAGTCTTTGGATAACATCAGATTGGACAGTTTTATGTCACGATGAGTAATGTTCTTCGAGTGGATGTAGCACAGACCATTGAGCAGTTGGACAAAGAGAAACCTGGTCACTTGTAATGGAACGTCTTGCTTCAGTCCACGGGAATTGTAGTACAATTTGAACATCTCGTAAGGAAGATTCTCCTGTAGGGTTATGAAGCTAAAATGGAAACAATCAATAAAAATGATTTAATAATTATGAAATAGTACTTACAATTTACTTAATGACAATGGTGTCATTATTTCTAGGATGATACAGTCAAAAGTTTTTACAATGTTTTCAGACTCTAGCGTTTTGAGGCAAAAAGCTTCCCGTTTAAGAAACTTACACTCGTATAAGCTTGAGACACGTTCAATATCTGTAATCTTGATGCAAGTCTCCTGTTCGCAATTGACAAATGAAGCCAACAATCCTTGTGAGCGCTTCTTCCCAATGTAACATGATCCGTAATGCCCAGAACCGATTGAATAACGAAGGTCGACATTAAAACCGAGATCGAACATTACTTTGGCAAGAATTGGAGGTGGCGAGTAACGATTGTGAGATTGACTACGGGGTCTTTCTTCTGCTGGCATAATTGTGGGTAAGATATGAGGTTCTGTCTTCAACAGACCTGTCGAGACATTGTACGCGACCTTGGTAATGGCAAATGTCGAGAGGTCTAAAAGGAATTCGTGTTAGTAGCTTCATTTGGCCACTGGATCACTTACCCACAGCTTGGCTTTGAAGCTTTTGATCCATACTTTGAGTAAACTTGAGGTGTGGTTGATAATGCATTGACTTGCTAACACTGCACAGGACTACGAGTCGTGTGGATACTTGTAATCTTGATGACAATCTCAAAAGTGGGCAAGAGCTGTGCGACAAGGTGCGAGTTCAATCAAAAGACTACATGGAGATCAGATTTGGAACTAGAGAGGAAAACAAATTGGAACGAGTTGTTTTAGTAAACTTATAAATATGAACGAGATAAGAGTGACATTCGAATATAAATGTTATTCGAAAATTATGCAAACTTATGACTTTTTGGTTAAAGCTTTAAAATTTCGACTCATTTTAATTCAAAGTTTGTCAATTTAAAATTGTTCATATTAAATTAATTTTATGAGCTCTCGAATTTGTTACTGCCTTACTGCTTACAATTTGTTACAAAGCTCCAAGAGCATCTAACATCGAGATATAAATTATCGAATCTTTTGTTTGACATAGAATTTTAAGTGAAGATTGTCTGTTTTAGATTTTGTTATGCACAACTGTATTCCAAGCAATTAGAAGTTCGCTACAAAATTAATTTAAAACAAATTAAATTTCAATGAAATTGAATTCATTTAGTCGAGATTAAAAAGCAAATATTCCTTAAAATCTACAGATCTCTCAGTGGGCCATAAAACAAATTTACTTGAAGACGAAGACGTTTGGCAAGTGATTGAACGATTAGTAATCAGTACTCCCAAAAATGCTAATGTTAAACCATTAAAGTACCGTATTTTCCCGAATGTAGCCCGCGGGCTATACACGATTTTACTTTTTAAAACGTGTTTTTCTGTAACCTTGGCTGTACAAAAAATGCGGGCTATACACCGGTGCGGACTATACACGGGTACGGGCTATATTCGGGAAAATACGGTAATCGCCTTTCTATTTTTGACAGATAGAACAGTAATAATTCGAAAAGTAAAGTTCCTGAAATCTCTTAGATGACAAGAAGACTAGTATATTAAGTTATCGGGATATAAAATCAATAATTTAAGCTGAAAGTGCTTGAAAATATTCAAGTTGCTAATTAAAAATGAAAGTGTAAATTATTTTAGAATGTAAAACTAGTTAAGTTAACAACTAAACGCTCACATAGTCTTGGAACCATTAGATTAGGTTTGCTCTTTCAAATTGACACCAAGAGTAGATGATTATTTTTAATAATCGTTTACTTCACAAAAGGCTAGAACTAAATAAAAGTTGTTTTATTATTAATGAAGATCACGTACTATAAGTTTCCGACCTTTACACAATGAAAACAAAAAGTTGTCATTCTTTATTTTTAAAAATTACCTTTAACAATTACTGATACGCAATGCGGAATCTGTTGATAAACTATGCATACAGAACAAAAATCTAATTATTATTTCTGAAATTATAAATTATAATTAATAATAGTAATAATAATTTTAAAATTAAATTGCAAAAATGTCAAACCCCAGATATGAGAAAGGGGCTCAATATCAGATAACTAAAATCAATATAACCTTTAAAAAGACGCATGAAACATTTCTTTGTAAATCATTGAGACTAGTTTTTTTTCAATCGAAGCACGTATTTCTCTGGTTAGTCTAACCGTTAGACAACACACTATTAACTATTTGTAATTTTGAAGTATTTTGTGGCTGAATTTGTATTATTAAGTTAATATAGATAAAATCAAAAACCAATGAAGAAAATAACCCTTTATTTTTGTTGTCTTACAAGAGTTTTTAAGGTGAATTAACAGATTATGAAATCAATACCAAATGAAATTAACAGGTATTAATTAATCAATAAATTAGTCGCCAAAAACAAACATGAATCAAATTAAGTGATAAATATTGTACTTAAAAATAATTCTGTTTACCACCAACCATTCCAATGGTATCACTAACATCGGGCATTGACAAGGCGAGTTCAATCTATCGGACACAGTCGTGGCAGAACAAGAAGAGTTTAACCATTTAAAAAGACATCTAAAAATCGATTAAATGTGTTGTAGCAAAAGTACATTCGACTATTTGTTCAACAGTTGTAAGCTTCAGTTAACAAGTATTTCAAATGTCTAACAAGTAAGTAACCTGTGAATATGAAAGATATGAAAGACTTGCGTTTAACCGAATGGAAATATTGCCGATGATATTTCTCGTGTTCGTTGATATTTTATTTCCGGATTACGCATTCCCGAGTTAATCAAGTTAAAATTAGATTTATCTATCGTATCTTACTCACTTTTTGTGCTATGTGCTCGCGTTCATTGAAAATTTCAGAAAAGCCCAATATTGAATGGAAATGTTACACCTTTATTCGTAGTAAAAATGCTAGCACATGTTGAAAGTTGAAGTCAAGAGAACATGACGGAAATAAGAATGACAGTGATTGAGAATAGTTTTAGGAGAGAGTTGTTAATGTTGAATACGAATATTAAGAATATTTTTATGTCATTTAAACTTGGAATAAAGCGATTGCAACCAAAAGAGATTTATCAGTTTAATTTAAAATTGAATATTATTAAATTGTTTACATTGCGATTGTTGCTAAAAACAAATTTATTCAAAACCTTTAATATGCTCACTGAGAATTACCAAATTATCACGATAATACAAGATCAGGTAGAAATAAATAATAAAATGAATGTTTTTTAAATATCTATAGAAAAGGGGTATAAGTGAATTTATCTGGATTAAGTATGATAATTCTGAAAACTTTTGATAAAGATAAACAACTTGCTATTTAAAAAACTACTAATCATACATATCAACTTTCAATTCGTTACTGAGATAATCAAAAATTAAAAATAAAGATTAATTATAATAATTATAAAAAATAATACAATTTTTAAATAATATTTCAAAATTTATATAAACCATTTATACGACTCGTGGCAGAGTGGTCTTATAATGCAGTACTCTTTGAAAGTAGATCCAATGAAATTTAAGTCACTTTAAATATATTTGAATGAAATGGATTTATTGAAAAGTTATTCACTAACTATAGGAGGCTCGGACATCAAGAAACTTTTATGCAAAAACATTAAACCCAACCCAACCACTCATGACATTTTGCGTTCAACTGGTCGAGGAAATATAACATTTTAGAGTTTAAACGAATACATTATAACGCTTTCGGTTGTCATTAGATAATTTTTTGGATTAAAGACTTTTCTCCATTCTGAATTCCGATTCGGATTCAGTAATCAATGATCTATTAAAAAAACCCAGCGAAAACTTGGATTTTTTGAAGAAAAAGAACATGCTTGAAACGGTTTGAAAGAGAAAACAAAATTTGTTGAAATCTTAAGAAAATAAAATCATGTTTGAGTAAATCGTATTGTTTATTTCATGATTCACAAAAACTGTTTCTCATTTTAAGAGAGCGGTTACATAAAGAAAAGAAAACAATACAATAGTGGTGGTAAAAAATCATTTCTTGTTTGCTTGCAAAAAAATTAAAGTTTCCAACTTGTTTCTGGAATAAAAACATTTGTTGAAAGTTGCTAACATATATTTTAAATAATTATGACAATATATGTTTACTATTAAAAAACTATTTTTAATATTGAATATATGTGTTATTGAGATTTTAATAAGTTTAAAAATAAATTTGTAAGAGATTCAATTTGTAAATTTTCGATTAATAATATTATATTTACCTTTAACAAAAAATGAAAGTAAACGATATTCAACATAATGAACTGTCGAACGAATGTACTCGAATGTTTGGAAAGTGCCACGATGGTTTTAGCATAAGCTAGCTCACAACAAATTAAAGTAGTAAAAGGAAATTAAAAACAAATGCCGTTAATTATAATACAAAAAAGTAATAACGATTAAACATATTCTAAGAATCTAAAATTAATTAAACATTTTAATAAATAAAAAATTTGTTTAGACTGAAAATAAATTTGAATTAGCACAATAAAGGGGATGCTGATTGACTTGTTGGGTGAACAACTGAACGTTCACTTAGTCTTGGAACCATTCGATTGATCCGAACCGGTTGACTGTTTCGAATCTTGCATGGCAATCTGTTTTGAGTCGGTGAGCTTCTTCGAGTCCGTAATCGACTTTTCCTGTGAAAAATTCGATTGACTCGAGTCGGTGAGAGAGTTTTCCTGTTGGGTTAGAGGCTTGGAAGATTTGCTTGATTGTTCCAGGTGATCTTTTGGTCGCCCTGAGGTAGCCTTTGGATATTGGATAATCCATCCATTGGCGGTCTTGGTATAGCTGCTCTTCTTCAGGGAGAACCATACACGGGTCACAATGCAACAAGTGCAAGTTAAAATGGCCATGAGTATAAATAGCAGAATGTGCGCCATCACAATGATCACAGTGTTGCAGCCAAAATATGGGGCTTTGCATTTGCTTGACTTGCTTTGGATCGAATTCATATTCTTCATCGGTGAGGCAATTCGCACAATAGTCGGGTCCCCTTGTTTGCTTTGAGCCTCTGGTTCTTGACTCCCCACCAGACTTTCTCCATCCATCTCGTCCAGAAGTGACTGATCATAATCGTGGTTTGGAGTGTAGACATCGTCGTCAGTAGACTTTTCTTGATCACCAATTGGTGCACACTGAACAGAATACCACGATACAGCGAGCAGTATGATGGAGAGCACCAACAAAAAGTCTTGTTTGCTTGATGACATTGCACAAAAATAATAAGTTCTACTACAAATAAAACAGTTTTGGCATGCCATAAAATAGCAAATAGTTTCGAATTTGAAAATTAGCTTTGTTTTCGAAAATCATTTATAATCATACGAAATACGATAGCTATTTGAAAATAAAGACAAGCAAGATTTTACTGATTAAAAATATTTTCTATTTCTATTCTATATTATCATTATTCAAATTATTAACATTTAAGCCTATTAGTGTCGATTTACAAAATATAAAAGTTGAACAAGAAAGATTTATAAATTTATAAGCTATCAAAGCATTTTTAATAATTATTATTAAAAAAATTATTTTTTAAAAATAAATGAAGTGTAAAACTTATTAAAAAATATTTATTTATTTAAATTAAATTAACCTTTTTTAAATAGATTATGGAACTTCTCACGTAATTACTTAAATACAATCATAATGATAAGATAGAGAAAAGAGAATCTGATGCAGAATTTGAACTTTGTTGCTACTGAATATACCAAACATATAAAAGTATAAAAAGAAAGTGCCAAGAAAGATTGATTTTCAATTCAAGTCGAAATGTGAACTTCGTGATCTATGTCGTGCATGACCCGTAATCAACTTCATAAACTTATCCTATTAAAAAGCCTCAGTTGTGTAAAAACTTTGTTTGAATTTGAAAGACTTAAAGTTAAGTTTAATTATATTTAAGAGAAATATAAAATAAAACCTTTTTTATGGAGGGATGGATCAAATATGAGAACAATTTTGTATAAATAATTTCGAACTTGATAGAATGCGGTCAAAGTAGTTGCTACCAGCGACATTTGAACTGGACGAAATATATCGAAATAGATTATAGTATTATTTGATATTTTTTGGCGCATTCAGGTTTGTAACTTAGCGTTAACCTTGTCTTAACATTTAATCTATTTTTTTTAATTCACCACAGGAATGAAGTAGAAAAGCTGCGAACAATGGTCACAACTCCTGGTCCACGTACGTCCATTGTACGTGACAAGCAATTTGATTAACAGTTATACATAATAAATCTTATTATTCAATTTGGAAATTCTTGGCTTCATTTTAGAGTTTCTTTTTGAAGACTGGAAGAGTTTGATTGCATTTGTTTTTCTTATTTCATTTCTATTTGACATTCTGGTTGTCAGACATGTCACATCACACAATTCAAAATCATGAACAATCCAGCAAGTTATCACATGACAGTTGAGATTAAGATTACTTTTATTGAATAGTTTGATTTGGTATTACTAATATCGTATTAGTGTAAATGTAAATAAATCATCATAAATCATCAGTAAAAATTGTTTTTATTTAATTTTAAAAGTGCAGAAAATATCAACAAAATTCAAATAGAGTTATTTGAGTTGTCGTTGAATCAAATAGTGGTCGTTCACCTGAATCTACTGTTCTGGATAACGATCGTCCATAATGTTGAGGCGTGGTTGTTCCTTGAGAGTTTTGGACAGACGAAAGTGCTTCATCTGAAACGAGCCTTCACCTTTCCCACCTAAGTACACACCAATGTGACCCATTGATCGATCCATTGGTTGATTTCATGTTTCACTCGTTCGCCATTCACCACCAGTTCTTCAAATCGGTCCAAAAACTAGCAAAAATGGGTTCATTACAGCCATTTTGGTGATGAAAATAGTGAAGATTTTCTTCAAAACATTTACACCACAAACGACTTTTGTTGAATACAAAAGTGCGACTAATTTCACCCAAACGTGTAGATGTAATTAATTACAAGCAAGAAACTGCAATTTTTATCAATAGTTTATATCAAATCGTGAAACAATAAATAAAAAATAAAAATTGCTTTATTATTACTGACAAAGTCTAAAAGCTTCAATCCTTGTGACTTTAAAAAAAACTTTTACCTTTAAATTGACAGAATAGAATTGCAGAACGTAATTTGCAATTTGCAGGTACAAATGAGTTAATAAAACTTGAATTCAAATTACTAAATTTTTACTTAAGTAGTTTTTTTCACACTCTTTTGTTTAACCATTTCTTTGTTTGAGCTACTTTCGTTCTGAAATTGTTATATATTGTTAAAACATTGACTAATTGTACAAACAATAGGTATTATTATTATTATTATTATCAGGGGGAAAAAGTTTTTCACTCAGGGATCATTCTCATCTAAAATAACTTTTCTAGTGTAATTAACTGTTGATAAATTAAAATGAAATTATTAATTGCCCTAATGAACAAAAAATTAACCTTTTAATGATGAAATACCAACACAGATAAAAATTAATTGATTTGATAAGTTTAAATTAAGCAACTTAGTAATAGAAAATTTGAAGACACCAAACAATTGTTGATAAAAGTAAGTATTGTACGAGTATATAGCATACCCTCACAGTATGCAAATGACTGACAGTTGATCGTCATAAACGTGAATTCAATAGAAAAATTAATTGTAAATTAAATTTGGTGACCATTTGTAAAGTTGCTACTAAAATAACCGATATAACTAGGTTTATAAGATCTTTGCAATCATTGACATTAACATTACATCATAGAAGTGTAGTAGTTTGTGAAAGCATTTATTATTCATACATGAGATATTAATGATTAAGTTAAATTTAAAAACCTGATAAATCAAAAAGTTAAACCTTTATAAAAATTAATTTAAAATTTAAAATTTAAACATTAAATTATAAGACTCTAAACGTGGATTAAAACAATATTTCAAGTAAGTGTTCTTTAAGATTATTACCGACAGTTTAAATAATGTACGAGTTGTTGATTTAAAAAAGTAAGACACATATTGCTGATATTTCACCTGTAAGTGACAAAATTATTATTTTTACCAATTTTCTCATCGAAATATCAAATTATCAAATTATAATTGCTTACAAATTTTGACCATGATAATATCCATGAGACCAATTGAAGATTGACTGCAATGAAGTATCAAGACAATCGATGATTTGAGCTTAAAATTAAAATGTCTAATTCACCTACAATCAACGATCCAGTAGAGTTTTATTGTATGAAAATATATTCACATGCATGTTATGCAAATTGATTAGGTGAAACGATAAATAAATTACGCTTACTCAATTGTTAACGTTCGTTTGTTTCGATTGCTCATCTAATCAAATCAACATTTGAAAACAGTTTTATCGTTAGGCTAGAGTTTAGTGCTTTGGGGTTTCATAATAAAGATTAGATTTCTGAGAATTGTCAATAAATGTTGACTGATCAATGAAATGTTGACGATGGAAATAAGACATTGCACTTTTACATAGGTAATCAAATTTACAAAATCATTCTACCACTTAAAGCGAATTTCAAAAACGCATTCATATTTAATTGATTTTAACTTTAATATAAAAAACTTAATATAACCAATTGAACCATGATGACAAAAATAACTTAAGGCAAGTGTTGTAAAACAAAAACGAAAGATTATTTGTCAAAAGTTCTAAATATGAGTTTTTACACTTCATTAATTTATGAATCATTTTTTACATGTCACAGTTGAAAGATTATTATTTTTATCATTTTAAGCATGTAAAACTGTCATGTAAAAGAATGTATTCGATATCGATGAGCAAACGGGGAATCAATAAATAATAATAAAAAGTGAAATGCGCAGTACTTTTACTTATACTTACTCAAATATTATAAAACAATTCTTACTAAAAAGAAATAATTATGCCAGAATTAGTATTGAAGTTAAAGTTGAACATGTGAATGTGATGAGGAGTACGAGTTCGAATTTTTTAATCAGAAGTTGGTCATGCGGTTACGAACATGTGAAATTTTCAGTGGAAAATACAAAATTTACCGAAACCAAATGTTTTGTCTTTTTATTCGAATGTTCAACTGAGTGTCGCAATGTTTGCTCGAATTTCAAATCTGGCTATTAATCATAATTGTTGAAAAAGTGACCAAAAATAAAGAATTTTTACTAGCTATTAATAAAACAATATTAGTTATTTATGAATAAATTTAATATTATAGACTAATGCAAGTAAATATAAAAGAAAAATGAAATTTAATGGAATAGAGAGTAAGCTAAAAACAAAAAGAAAGACTCATTTTAAACCTTTTGAAAAATTATTGATGTTGGCATGGTAACGTATTTAATGAAAACTTAAAATAGAAATTTTATTATTTTAAAACAAGAAAATTATCTTGAAGAAATTTGTTGCACAAGACAAGACTTTTCAGTATATTGAAGATTAACTTTATATTATCAGAAAAATTAATTTAAAAATATAAATAGAAGATATTCTAAAATAGTAATAATGTAGTAGGTAGTATTGAACAAGTACTGTCACTAAATGTCAGTAAATGTCACTAATCTACTCTCCGTCTATATTGAACATTTTTTTATATTAAGAGGCCTACTGCTTTAGAGAAGCAATGTCATTAAACACAGAAACCATTTAGAAATGTATCTTAATCGAGTATTTAACAAACAGTGCAAACCAACGTTTAAAGGTACTATTCAAAATTTGAATTTGAATTTTAAAAAGTTTGATATTCATAATGAATAATTCATTAGTGTATTAATATTAACAATTAAATTCATCTATTTTAAGAAAAATCTCTACAGCAATATCTGACATATACGTTCATTGTCAGATCAAAATATGAACGTTACCTTTTTGCCATTCGGTAGGAGCAGGTACATACGGAAAATGTTATCGAAAGGGTAAAATGCTCAAAATTATTAATAATAAAATGGCGTTAATGAGCCTTAATAAAATTTCTATCTACTAATGGAACTTGAAGAACATTTATTAATACAATTAACTTTGCAAGTATACAAATAAACTGATTGTTAAATTTTTTATAATTGAGAGTTATATTTAATCATTAATAAAAAATGAAATCACTAAAAATGTGAGTTGTCCTTTGCAAAGTGAAAAGACAACGATTATTTGAAGAACCATGTAAAACTTTTCGATTAGGGAATGGTAATATCTGTAATAAAAGTTTAGCAAAAAAAATTCAGTACATATGGAAATTGTTATCAGATGGGTATAATGCTCAAAATTATTAATATTAAAATTGGGATAATGAGCCTTAATAAAATTTCTATCTACTAATAGAACTTGAAAAACATTTATTGATACAATTAACCCTGCAAGTATACAAATAAACTGATTGTTAGATGATTATAATTGTTAAATTTAATCATTAATAAAAAAAATTAAATCACAAGTAGTGAGTTGTTCTTTGCAAAGTGAAAAGACAACGATTATTTGAAGAACCATGTGAATTTAATCGATTTTGGAATGACAATATTTGTAATGAAAGTTTAGCAAAAATATTTCAACATTTTAAATAAGTAAGTTATTATATAAAAAACAACAAAAACGGCCATTTGTTTAACCTTATAAATGATAAACAAAAAAATAAAATAATTTATTTTAGTCATTGATTTAAATTTAAAGACATTGGCTTCCAAAGAAAACGTGTCATTGTCGACACTTTGCTTAGAGCAACGGTGTTTACGAAATTTTCGGTTAATTTTGTTTGTTAATGTTACTAACCTGGATTGCTTCTTCGCCAACAACGATTTAATTAAAAAAACTTAATTCGTATATTTGTCTTTATAATACAACGAATTTTCCTTCCAAAAGTCCAAAAATAAAACAAAACGGGAATAGTATTCTTTTAGGAAAGATTGTTCACTTATGTGACAACAAGATGATTATTTTTACCAATTGAAATTATACCCATAGTGACATAAAAACATAAAATCATTAACGCGTTTCATATAATTTTTGGCATACTATGATCAAAATAATACAAATGAAAACTAATTAAAGTTTAATTAATTAATATTAATTAACCAAGTTAACTTTTGTGATAATTTTATTTGTGAGCATGAGTGTTATTGACTTATTGACTTGTATGTGACTTATTAAAACGAAATTTCAATAAAAATTGCAAACCCATAATCAATCATCGTCGAAGTTTAACGCCAGAATTAAAAGTAGCACAAGTTTTACTCATTACCAGTCGATTTGATTTGAAATCAATTAGAGATTAAATTTTAATAGAAAATCTTCAAACAAAAGTGAAATAAAAATTAGTTTTGTGATATGTTTGCTAACTGTGTTGCCGATCACTAATATCACAAATATGGCTTAAACTGCAAGATGTCCCTTGTGTGAAGTGACAATAAAATCATGATTTGAACCGATTACAAGGACTGAATTATTTGCATTCGAAATATAATTAGAGTATAATATGGAATGCTGCAAGGATGGAAGAGACTCATGGTGTAGTGACCAATTACCGTATTTTGCCCGTACCGTACAGCCAAGGTTACAGAAAACCACATTTTAAAAAGTAAAATCGTGTATAGCGCGCGGGCTACATTCGGGAAAATACGGTAAGTGGCGAATTAGCTTGAAAACGAGTTGAAATTGAGTTTCCGATTTTTCTGGCCAACAATTTGATTAATTAGAGTATAAAATAGTTTTCTTTATCTTTGTTTGAATTACTTTTAAAATCGAAAACAAAATTCTGATTTGAACTATTAAGTTTTTAAGTATTTGAACTAATCAAATGCAATTCAAATATTACAATTCATATATTAGGAGAAATTGTCTTTTATAAAGTGACACAACAATGTTTTTTTAAATATTTGCAATTCTTTGGAGTTATAATTTATTACTTGTTCCCAAATGTAATGAGTCACTAGCTCCATCTATTATAATATAATTTATATGTCACTTTCCCCTTTAGCTCGACTCATTACTTTTGCAAATGAGTTTTATATATGGGAAAATAAAATCCTACGGTAATTTACAACAATATGTATAGCAAAAAAACCAAATTTACAACTCTGATGTATTACTAAAATTAACGTTTCTTAAAATATAAAAAAAAGTTTGCCAATATAAATTAGATTTAATGATAAGATTGCACTGATGTACAACAAAAATTGAAACCAGTTATTATTTGCCTCGTGAAAAAATTTAATTTATAATTTTTTGAATCAAAGTAACAATCATTATTTTTTATAATATTATTATTGTAATATTGAATGAAAATATTAATAACCAAATGACAGTGAAATAATGTAGTTGATAAAAAAAATGGTAAGATTCATATAGATGATATTTCAACAAAATGAGGTAACAAAATGAATTTTTACAAATTTTATTTTGGTCAACGGGGTTTTCACAAAAAGTAGTTGTTCTTTGCAAAGTGACAAGACAACGATTATTTGACTAACCATTTGAAAGTTCTTGAATTTGGTATGGTAATATTTGTAATGAAAAAATCGAAATAAGTTTCAGTATTTTATAAATATGTTGTGTACATGGTACAAACTTGCCTTGATGTTACACTGGTTGTAAAAAATACCGATTACCGAAACAATGGATTAATTGGGAAACAAACTCAAATTCAAATATCTTATCTTTCTAATACAATGAACGTCCCTTCTAAAAGTCCAAAAAAGATTGTTCACTTATGTGACAAGATAATTATTTGTACCAATTGTAATTCACGCACAGAGACATCAAAACATAAAAACATTAAGGCGTGTTATAAAATTTTATGGCAAACTATGGAGAAAATGGCCACGCCTTTATATAAAAGTTTCGAACCGTTAATATTACCGACTCTAATTGCGGCACAAAAAAACATGACTGCAATGTGTTATTTTAATATTTTTTTAAATACCAATAACCAAGCACTGAATATATAGATTGGATTTATCAATATTTTAGCTGAAACAAAAATAAATGGAAATATGAATTAGAACTTCTTTAAAGTAAAACTTTATGTAAGACGAATTAACTTATTTGTACCATTTTAATTCAAGAGTATTTGAAGTTTGAGTTAATTTCATGTAATGCAAATATTTGTAACCGACCAATAGAATTAGCGGCCAAGTAAACATAACCAACCAGAAATTTGATTATAATGAAATTAATTATTAATAGAATAGAGCCCAGTATGACGGCCATAGTAATATTCGGTTAACCATTAGAATGCGTTGAACGTTTGGGAAAACGTTAATTAAGGGAGAAATATATTGTATCATGACTATAATTTAAAAGAAATACTCATAACAATAGTGGATTTTTTATTTAATTAAATATATAAAAACTGTTTCTTACCTTGAAGTTATAAGACGATATATGAATACTGAAGTCGTACGAGTAGGCCAATTTTGATGTAAAATGAAAGTTTTTGGGGAGTTTCATCATCTCGTGCTTGTTTTCAATTAAGATTTGAATTTTAATATTTAAACCATCAAAAAAAATTGGGATAAAATATACTGTTCCAATTTGAAAAATATTACAATTCTCAAATGACATTAAAGCATATTAACCATTTATACGACGAGTGGCTTCTTTGAATAATATTATGAATATTATGAAAGTGTTTACAATGAAATGTGATGTCATATATAAGGAAAAATATATAGAAAAGTGTAATTTCTTTGAGCATATATGATTTAAAACTAAACTTAAAAACTAAACTTGTTTTCTTTTTTCTCAGTTCTCAAACTCAAGCTGCCCTTGTAAATTAGTAATGCAAGAAATGATTATTCTTGCCTCTAGCTTGCTACGTCTAAATTATGATGAAATACAAAAATTAAAGTTGTTTTATTATTAACGATAATTCATTTTCTCCTTTAGGCTAACATACACTGAATTCGAAACCATGCTTGACTTGCTTTACTTCAGATAAGCTAAATTTAGGAATTGGTAGGGATTCAATGAATTTTGCAATTGAAAGATTTGATTCGCTTTATGATTTTACAATCTGATTGAAAAGATAATGATTTTTAAAGTACATTTGATCAAAAAATTATGAGAAAAGAACAAATACAAAGCTGAATGTTGATTATGATGCACCAAAGTTTAACATGGAAATAAAAATTACCGTACTTTGGCGAATAATGCTACAGTCTTTGCTAAAATTTGTGATCTTGTTCAATATCAGACCAGATCACTAAAATCAATTTAACCTTTAAAAAGACTTACGAGACACTTATTGGAGAAACATTAAAACTATTTCTTTTCTCAGGAAGCATTTCTCTGGTTAACTCTTTGAACTATTTGAAATTTTGAAGTATTTCGTGGAATTAATTTATTATTAATTATATTCAACAAAGATGAATAGAAGAATGGCAATTTGTTTTTACCAATAGTTTTGTTTTGTCACAGAGAATTGAACCTAGTTGGTAATGATTACAATACTATAACATTGCTATTTCTTGTTACTGAAATCATTTGTTCTGACAATTTAGCAACAATTGATGAACTTTTTAGAGCATTTGGTCCACTTTTTGCACCCGGATGCTTAACTGAATAATTGTCTGAATTCATCTGTAAATCTTTCCAATAAATAAAATATAAATCCCTTAATTTCAAAAACAAATCATTTTTAACAAGAAATTGTTATACTCGTTTAACCATTAAAATAACGGAACAAATATTTGGGATAAATAATATATGGGAAGGTAATATTTAAGGGGGAAAATCATATTATATTTAAAAAATTAATTAAATATCTGAAAAACTATTCTTATCACAGAAAGTTTAACCAAGTGATAGCACTAGAACAATAACAATAACTTAAATATTGAAGTTTCACTCACTTACGTGAAAAGAAGATTAGTTATACCTATTTTTGATTTTGTCCTCGGGACATAAAAATTTAAAATTATATTAACTAGAACGTTGCATTCTTGCAATGTTAGAATAATGGAAACAGTTTTAATTTCAAAATGAGTTTAAAAAATTGTTTTCATAAAATATATAATCATATAAAATTGATTTTACTTTGTTTGTGTTAGAATAAGTCTTGGGAAAACAGAAATGTTTAATACTTTTATAAAAACAATTCTAATTTTATTTTATTTTATTCATATTAAGGTTGTAAGCAAATGGACTTATTAAATTTAAAAAAAAATTAAAATTACCTTTAAAATAGACATAGAAAAATTCAAAAAATAACTATGGATATTTTCTTGATGAATTCGCCCTATAAGGAACTTGGAGAAAATTCTTTTTACAATAAACCAATTTGAAATGAGACATTTGATCTTTGATTATATAAAACAGACTAAAGTATTAAGCAAATAATTTGCTTCAATCGAGGGCTTACACTTGTTAGACAATTTGGTCAAATCATTATTTTACGCTACAATCAATAAAATTGAAGATTTCAAAGTTGTTTCCGGAATAAAAACATTTGCTGAAAGTTGATAAAATATATTTCAAATAATTATATCAAATTATGTTTATCATTAAAGACTATTTTTAATATTGAATATAAATGTTATTGAAATTTTAAAGAGAGTTTTAAAAATAGATTTATTAGAGATTCAATTTGTAAATTCTCAATTAATAATATAAATAAATTTACCTTTAACAAAAATGCGGCTGAAATTTCTATTAAACTATTATGAATATGACTGTCGAACGAATGTACTCGAACTCGTTGGCACGTGACATGATGGTTATAGCATAAGTTCACAACTGACTCTAAAAAGAGTCTAGCTAAAAAGGAATAAACGAAAAACAAATGCAAATTAATTAGAATTCACAAGTAATAATCATTCAACATATATATTTACTAGAATCATATTAAGAAATTAAAATTAATTAAACATTTTAATAAATAAGAAATTTGTTTAGACAGTTAAAATAAATTTCCATTAGCACAATACAGGTGTTGAAGATTGACTTGTTGGGTAATCAATTACAAATCAGTTACAAATCAACGTTCACTTAGTATTGGAACCATTCGATTGATCCGAACCGGTTGACTGTTTCGAATTTTGTATGGCTAACTGTTTTGAGTCAGCGAGCTTCTCTGAGCCCGTAGTCGACGTTTCCTGTGAATGTCCATTCGATTGACACGAGTAGGTGAGAGACTTTTCCTGTTGAGTTAGAGGTTTGGAAGACTTGCTTGACTGTTCCAGGTGATCTTTTGGTCGCCCTGAGGTAGCCTTTGGATATTGGATAATCCATCCGTTGGCGGTCTTGGTATAGCTGCTCTTCTTCAGGGAGAACCATACACGGGTCACAATGCAACAAGCACAGGTGCAAATCACCATAAGTACGAACAGCAAAATGTGCGCCATCACAATTATTACAGTGTTGCAACCAAAATATGGGGCTTTGCATTTGCTTGACTTGCTTTGGATCGAATTCATATTCTTCATCGGTAAGGCAATTCGCACAATAGTCGGGTTTGCTTGTTTGCTATGAGCCTCTGGTTCTTGAATCGTCACCCGACTTCCTCCATCCATCTCGTCCAGAAGTGACTGATGATAATCATAATCGTGGTCTGAAGTGTAGACATCCTCGCCAGTAGACTTTTCTTGTTCACCAATTGGCGCACCGTGAACAGAATACCACGATACACCGAGCAGTACGATGGAGAGCACCAACAAAAAGTCTTGTTTGCTTGATGACATTGCACAAAAGTAATATTAGTTCTAATAAAAATAAACCGCAAACAATTTTGGTATAGCATCAAATAGCAAATAGTTTCGAATCTGAATTTGAATTTAAGAAAATGTAAACCAAAACAATAAGTTAATCATAATTCATCGAAGAATTGGACTTGTGCAATATTCGAATTGCAATGCAAGTAAATTTTAGTTTTGATTAAATTTTAATTTAAAAGTAATTGAGAATATTAGTTGAAGAAAAGTGTCAATGATAAGGCTAAATAAATAGTTACAATTATTGAAAACGAAAACAAAAAGTTGATTTCAAAAAAAATTTTAATTTTAAATTAAAAACCATAAAACAAATTAAAGTTATTTCTTCAAACTTTTTTTTAGATATTTACCTGTAAACAATTTGGTTACCACATACGACACATTTTTTAATTAAAATTAAAATCGAGATAACTAACATGAAATTTAAAATATTTCAAACAAAATTGTAATAATAAACCAAAACTCTGAGTAGCCGATAAAGAAATGTACTGTAAAAATTAAAAAAAAGTGAGTTGTCTTTTGCAAAGTGAAAAACAACGATAATTTGAAAAACCGTGTGAAGCTACCCGATTTTGGTATCGTAATATCTGCAATAAAAGTAGGACAAAAAGATTTCATCAATTTAAATAATAAAATAAAGTTATAATATAAAAAACAAAAATGACCGTTTGTTTAACCGTATAAATGGATACTTCGGAACTACTACTTAATATTTTCCAGAGAGTATCATTGAGCTTCGTAAAGATGAAACGACGAGCTCATAATTGTGATGGTGAATGGTGAATATTCAACAACTAAAAGTAAATTTGAATATATCTTTGTGATAGCCATGATTTAGTTGTATGCAGAGTAATTCTAATTAAAAACTCATAAAAACAAGAACTTTATCTATCGAAAATTTGTTTTTGAATTTAAAATATTAAGAATACCATTTAAAGAAACTGTGCTAACAAGTAATGTACAATGAAATTATGTTTTGTGTTTAAGAAAGATACAAATACAAAACCCTGATAATTCCAATATTGGCTTAACGTGACATACATACGTACCAGTCCGCATAATCACTTATAGAGTACTGAAGTTGAATGAAAGATTATAATTTTGATATATTTTATTTCATTATAAATTAAAATTAAATAAAGTAATTCTCAATGTAAAGTTGCCTTCGAGTGTCTTCCACTAGTGGACAGAAAGTGTTGGCCAGGTAGTCGGCAGACTTCTGAGGGGAAATCCTTACAAACATCATGATACAATGACATTTGAGGAGGCCGCAGAAATGAGATTCGGTTCGGACGGGACAGTCTCGCATTCCATTCGCTTGAGACATGAAGTTGTAAAACACTGTAGGTGGTGTAGTAGTAGAGCAAAATGTCAAAGAATTAGGATTTTCACGACAATTCACGGTAATTTTATTCGTTGAGACAGTTTCAAAACAAACAGAAATGTATTCTTTCTGCACTTACAGCACAAAAGTAAATAGACAGAGCTAACTATATGTGACTTTGTAAGATGTGGCGCCATCTATTGGTAGCGGTTATAACTAACACTAATGCAGTGGACTTTTAGTCTGACTTTCTACTAGTGTTGTTGTACACGTGTTGTTTACTAACTTTAGTCTCGAGTTAGTTTTCGTCTTCGCTTTTTGTTTTGTCGATTGTCGTTTTTCTCGTTGCTCAAATCTGCTATCTGTCCCTCCGAGTGCATCATCACTGCTTCCTAGCCATGTGCACGCCTCACTTTCAAGTCGTCCGGGCCATGTCCCTAGCCCCCGTGCCATCTCCCGATCTGGTGGACACCTTCACCACTCATCGCCTCATCAACCAATACCCTGACGTTTATATTCGAACAATCTTTAAATTTTTTGATGACTATCTATATCCTGACGGCTTTATTGTGTTGGCCGCTTTGCTGGACTGTCACGGACTCATCCCCGAAATGTACCACCAATCGGATCCTGTTCATTATTACCGATGCCAAGCCCGTCCGCGCTTTCGAAAGTTGCTGGAACAGGTTAGTGCCTTTTTGTATTTGTTTTTTAATTCACTTTTTAAACTTTCTCCTTTTCCTTCACCCAGTTTCTATCCGACGAGACACGAGAAATATTTCAACCAACACAAGACTTGATCGTTCTTCCTCAGCATCTTCGTGAGATTTTCCCACCCGAGACCGTTCTCACGTTTGACCTCGTCTATTTCGGTCTGATTCGTGCTGTTGGGGAATTCGGGAACTGGATTTATCTGGATCCTGATACAAGAACAGACTTTCCAGCGACATTCGAACTTGACGAAATCTATCGCATTAGATTTTATTTCTATTTGATTTTTTTTGCCGAATTCAGGTTTGTTACTTAGTGTTAACCTTGTCTTAACATTTAATCTATTTTTTTTAATTCACCACAGGAAAGAAGTGGACAATTTGAAAGAACTGGTTACCCCTGGTCCTGAGAATCGTTTGGGAGCCCCTCAAATCCAGCTCATCATTGGCCAGCAAATGGAGACTGCGAGTCAAAAGTTTTCATTCTTTTCGCCCTCTCCTTCTGATCTAGTAATTGGTGTTTTGGAATGGTTGTTTCGCATGTTTTCAACATCGAATCGTTTCAACACGGCCAACAACAACAACCGAACACGACTGGAGGCTCAACTTTTGGTCTATCTCAAAATGATTGGTGCCTATGAGGGCAACTGGAAAGACGAAATCGACGGAGAGGTGGTCGACTGGTGGCCGTTGGTGGAAGAAGGTGACGAGATGGAGCCAGAAGGCTATGACGCCATTGCGTCCAATCTGTTTGGTGGCACTCCCGTGATTGGAGATTTTCTCGCAAGGACGACCATCATTCCACCGAATGCTACCAATGGTCAGTTGGTTGAATTTCTGGTCGACTCAATGATAGAATATGCGGCCAATCCTGGACTGAGTGATGGGCGGATTGCGGGCACATCTGACCAACTAGACCCCATCATGCTGCGCAGTCAAATCATTTGGCTATCACTCATTCAATTTCCAATGAATGTTCCTCGAGTTCATCGTAGCAATTTGCCATCTCGTCTTGTACGTCTTGAACTTGATTAATATTACTTAATAAATTTTATTATTATTCAATTTGAAAATTCTTGGCTTCATTTTAGAGTTTCTTTTGGGGTTTGGAAGAGTTTGAATGTATTTGCGTTTCCTATTTCATTTTTATATGAATTGAAAATAGATTCCCGTGATTGAAATATATCAAAATTGCAATTGCAGTGGCAGTTGAATTATTACACCAAAGTTATTGTCTCACTGCAATTGCATTTCGCTTGGTGCTTGACCGTGATTTTGAGTTTCGGGACCTAGTCAACAACAAGATGCGTACAACATTACCGTTGGATTTCATCAGTGCAGAATGCACAACTACGATTATGTCATAATCTATCACCTTTCAAGCAAACAATTTATGTGTCTATTTTTATTAATGCGAAATAGATTGCACTCTGAAGCTACCGACACTAAACAAACTCCTAACTTTATTATACAACAAATGGTCAATCTCTGCAGTTGTACAATGTATACATTTACATTTACATTTAAAGTGTTCAACATTATGGTTGTCAGGCATGAAGTCACATCACACAATTCAAAATCATGAACAATCCAGCAAATGATCACGTGACCGTTGAGATTAAGAAACTTTTTGTTGAATAGTTTGATTTATGGCATTACTAATATCGTATAAGTGTAAATGTAAATGAATCATCATTAATAATCTGTAAAGATCTTATCATTTAACTATAAAAGAAAGTAAACAAAAATTTTGATAAAATAAATGAAAGTGTTACGATTAGATTGACAAGCTATGACGAATGAAAGATTATTCTTCTTTCACTTTTAGTTGAAACCTTTTAACTCTCGTCCAAATACTGTAAACCACAAAAGCTTTGTAATATGAATTATTAAATATATTGAAATGTTATCCATTTCCATTTCAAATAAGTAGAAGATTTGTAAATACCAATTTTAGTACTTTTTAGTAAAATATTGAAAATTGATTTAATTTATAGATACAAATATTTTATTTTACATAGAGAAACTGATCGTTTGTGTCACCAAAAATGACAAATTTCTTTTAGAAACCTTTTTTTAATCATAATATTCAATCAATGGTTAAATATTATTAATAAATAAGCCAATTTTAATATTAAATGAACAGACTAAAACACAAAACTTGCCTGCATTTGTAATAATTCGGAATTTTTTAGATGAGGATTCTTTAAATTTAATTTCTAATCAAACGTTTCATACAGCCAACCTCAACATCGAGTGCTCCATTAGTGAGTAACTTCATTAGTCTACTGAAATTGCGTTTCGGAGAGCTGAAATTCAAATACTGTCAAGAAATAGAAACAAAAATTTTAATACAAATAAATAAATGAATAAGATAAAAAATTATATGTTAGAATATTCTTTCATTTTTAGATTATCGCACTTATTAGCTCTTAATCGTATTGATCAATTTCAAATGCTATGCAGTACTAATTATTAAATATATTGCAATTCTTACCGTTACTTCATAAGCAAGTAGAATATTTGCGAATAACAATTTTAGTACTTCTACTTGAAATATTAATTTATACCACCAAAAGTTACAATTTTATTGAAAAACCCTTTTAATTCATCACTTTTACAGAATACAATATTTTAAAGATTCAACAGTATTTCACATAACCAAATTTAAATATAATTATCATAAAAATATTACCAGATGTATTTGTGAAATATGCTGGTTTGCGTGAATACAAAAACGAGCCCAAACGTAATGAAGTTAAAAAAGAATAAGATGACATACCTTTTGAATTAACATAAATCAATTGTGCGCTCGGTGCAATCAGATGTCATATAAATGCACTATCATTTACAAAAAAATTGTTCATTATGTAACCTTGACTGGAAGGCAGAATTGGTGTAGCATAAGTCAATATGACTATTTGTTCGACAATTAGACGGATTAAGATAGATGCAATCTTAATGAATAAAACTTAAACCTTTAAAATTTTACCATTGAAATCCCTTAATAAGCTCAACCAACAATGCTAATCCAATAGAGTACTTACTTTCCAAGTCAGTGATAACAATTACAATAACTTAAATATTGTTTTGTGTTTGTGTTAGGATAAGTCTTGAGATAGTTCAGACTAGTGTAATCGAAGGAAACACTTGAAAAAAGGAAATGATTGAAACTTTTATAAAAACGATTCAAGCAATAATTTGAGAAATTTAAATTTAACAGATTTATGTATGTTTGTCTGGTTGAGGAGTTTGATGTTGGAAGATGAATTGCTGTGTAATCGTGTAAGGCGATCTAATATGAAAAATATAGTTTTTAATTGTGATTATGCAATTATGCTAGTTGAAAATTTAAATAGCAATTTGATTTAAACAATGCAAAGGGTAGAAGGTGAATTTAAGTAAAATCGTATATGGTTAGACATTTAAGAGGGAAAGATTGTCATAATGTTCCTGAAACAGAAAATTGTTTATTAAATATATTGAAATGAGTATGTGGCGATTTGCCGCTACATTGAAAAAAAAGTAGAAGTTTTCTGATTAACTATTTTCAGTACTTCTATGTGAAATATTATTTTATAAATAGAAATGTTGTACTTTAAATAAATAAACCCTTGCTTTATGAATCCAAAAATATTAAAAGTAAATGCATATCTTAACTTAATTTTAAGGAACGAAAACAGAAACATTATTTATCGAAAATGAATTTCTTGGATTAAAAAAATTATGAATACCATTTAAAAAAGACAGAACCTTACATCCTAATCATAAGCTCGATTGTACAAGCAGGGTTGTTTGTCTGCTGTGTGGAGTTTGCGGGTGAAATCTTGAAAATGAAAAATCGAATACAAAGTCGTGATTTTTCCAGACAACAGCTGTTTCAAGCTATGCATGATTTGATGACAGATAGAGAAGAATGAATAATGCGATAGTTGTTGTAATTGCTTTTACCCAATAAGTTCATACATTCATGAATGGTAAGATAAGATGAATTTATAATCGGAAATCTGATTTATGCATATTTTAACAACAATCCACTGGATTGGCTTAATATATTAGATTACCTTTAAAATAACTAAAGACGATAATCAAATTGCAACAGAATCGTTTGAACAATAAAGTTTGACAAACTGTTATCAGTAAATTATAATTATTCTTAAATCTATAAGACTTAAGATGTGATTTTTGTTAGGAACCATTAAGAAGCAGAAGCAGAAAAAAGAAAATATTTATATAAATAAATGTCATAAATAAAATAATTTATTTTGTAATACACAAGAATATTATGGGAATTGAAAAATTATGTTAAAGTTATTTAAGTTTTTGCTAAATTTTTACAGAATTTTTTACCTTTTAAAGAAAACGTCTGTCTGAACACAAATATTATATCATTAATATATTCGTATCCCTACAAAACGCCGAATCGTCAAAACGCCGAATCGTCAAAACGCCGAATCATCAAAACGCCGAAAAGTCGCCCGCTGTGCAGCTCTACTGTTCTTATTCAAACAAAGCACACTCATCACAGCAGGTGGTCTCGTTCTTCTGTAGAGGAAAATGAGTGTGTTGTTGACACACACAATTCACCCTCGCACACTGCGAGCGGACAACAATAGAGCTCATTGTTCATGCATTATTATGCTACACATGTTCGACTCAACATGTCTTCGACAAAATAATTTTATCATCAAAACGCCGAAAACCCCACCAAAAACCGTTCGGACAAAAGATTATGGATCTATTTCTTTTCGGAAAAGGTTCTCGTTTACTATTTGAGGCACGAGGAATCGATTAATGAACTTTGTTTTGGCGTACAAGTATAGAATTTTACAAGAAAGTGATGGAAACACGTAACTTCAAGTTTCTGAACCAGAATAAATGACTATTACCTTTCGGAATTGAAATTGTGAATCAGTATTCACTTTGAAAATAGTTGTCTTTTACTTAATGGGACACCATGAATCAATTGGACAACTTTACTTTGGGGTACAAGTACAGAATTTTACAGGAAAGTGAATTAAGTAAAGGAATTCATTCGTGGAGGTTCTGGGTTTTGAGTGTCAAGTATCCCAAATAGAGCTTTTGGCATAGTTCCTTTGTTTGCAGTAGCTTGTGGAGATTCACCACAAACACATCACATTCAAATTTCCAACCAAATGTATCCGGTTTGGTTGATTATTCACAAAATCAAAAATATGATTCAAAACAAAACATCAAACAGCTGATGTTTGTTTACGTCTGCAGCGCAGAGTGACAAGTACAGCACTGACTGTGCGAGAGAGTGAGTGTGCTGCTGACACACACAGCACAAGACCACCTGTGGTGCGGAGAACAAAGGAGCTCTTTGTTCAAGCACTGATGGCACGCGTCAGTCGTGTGTTTGTTTATAGCATACGACATATGCTCGATGCAACATGTGTTCGACAAAAAAAAAACGCCGAAAAAGTGATAAATACCTTTCGGAATTGAAATTGTGAAACTATTTCAGTTCAAAAAGAGCTGTCCTTTACTAAAAAAGGGACGCTGAATCGATTGGACTACTTTGTTTTGGGATAAAAGTTCAGTATGAGGCAGAAAACACGAAAATTCATTTTTTGGATTCTATCATCAAAACGCCGAAACCCGTTCGGACAAGAGATTGTGGATCTATTTCCTTTCGGAAAGTGTTGTCCTTTACCAAATGAGGTACCAGGAATCGATTGGTCAACTTTGTTTCGGTCTAAAAGTCCAATATTTCGGGAGACTGTGACGAAAACATGAGATTTTATTTTACAATCGAATCAAAAAGTTTATAAAACCTTTTCGGATTCGAAATTGTACGATTAAATTTGTTCGGAATATGTTCATCTTTATCAATTAGAGTATTCTGAATCGATTGGTCAACTTTGTTTCGGTCTAAAAGTCCAATATTTCGGGAGACTGTGACGAAAACATGAGATTTTATTTTACAATCGAATCAAAAAGTTTATAAAACCTTTTCGGATTCGAAATTGTACGATTAAATTTGTTCGGAATATGTTCATCTTTATCAATTAGAGTATTCTGAATCGATTGGTCAACTTTGTTTCGGTCTAAAAGTCCAATATTTCGGGAGACTGTGACCAAAACATGAGATTTTATTTTACAATCGAATCAAAAAGTTTCTAATACCTTTTCGGAATGGAATTTGTGGGGTTAAAATCTTTCGGAAAATGTTGATTTTTATCAATTCAAGTACGCTGAATCGATTGGACAACTTTGTTTGTGTCTAAGTATTCAAGTTTTGGCGTAAAAGTGACCAGAACACGAAATTTTATTTTAAAATCGAATCAAAAAGTTTCTAATACCTTTTCGGATTCGAAATTGCGCCATTAAATTCTTTCGGAAAATGTTGATTTTTATCAATTCGAGTATGCTGAATCGATTGGTCAACTTTGTTTCGGTCTAAAAGTCCAATATTTCGGGAGACTGTGACGAAAACATGAGATTTTATTTTACAATCGAATCAAAAAGTTTATAAAACCTTTTCGGATTCGAAATTGCGCCATTAAATTCTTTCGGAATATGTTCATCTTTATCAATTAGAGTATTCTGAATCGATTGGTCAACTTTGTTTCGGTCTAAAAGTCCAATATTTCGGGAGACTGTGACGAAAACATGAGATTTTATTTTACAATCGAATCAAAAAGTGACAAATACTTTTCGGATTCGAAATTGTACGATTAAATTTGTTCGGAATATGTTCATCTTTATCAATTAGAGTATTCTGAATCGATTGGTCAACTTTGTTTCGGTCTAAAAGTCCAATATTTCGGGAGACTGTGACGAAAACACGAAATTTTATTTTACAATCGAATCAAAATGTTTTTAATACCTTTTCGGAATGGAATTTGTGGGGTTAAAATCTTTCGGAAAATGTTGATTTTTATCAATTCGAGTATGCTGAATCGTTTTGGCAACTTTGTTTTGGTCTAAAAGTCCAATATTTCGGGAGACTGTGACGAAAACATGAAATTTTAATTTGCAATCGAATCAAAAAGTTTCTAATACCTTTTCGGATTCGAAATTGTGCTTTTAAATTCTTTCGGAAAAGCATGATTTTAATTAATTACAGTACGCTGAGTCGATTGGACAACTTTGTTTTGGTGTACGAGTCCAATATTTCGGGAGACTGTCACCAAAACATGAAATTTTTTTTACAACTCAATCAAAAAGTATCTAATACCTTTTCGGAATTGAAATTGGAGGATTGAATATGGTCGAAAAATGACAATTTTTATTAATCAGAGTACGCTTAGTCGATTGGACAACTTTTTTTTTTGAGTCTAAGTATTCAAGTTTGGTGGAAAAGTGACCAGAACTTGAAATTTTGTTTTACCATCCAATCAAAAAGTATCATTTACCCTCTCGTAATTTCAATTATGCAACTATATTCTTTCCGAAAATGTTTATTCTTATCAATTCTATTACGCTGAATCGATTTGACAACATTTTTTTGTTGTTGTACGGATCCAATATTTAGGGAGACTGTGACGAAAACAAGAAATTTCAAATTTAATTTGAATCAATAAGTCTCAAATACCTTTCGGAATTGAAATTGTGCGGTTAAATTCTTTCGGGAAAATGTTGTCCTTTACTAAATAGGACACGAGGAATCGATTGGAAAACTTTGTTTTTGTGTAGAAGGCCAATATTTTGCCGGATAGTGACGAAATCAATGCTGATTTGAAACAAAACACAAAACAGCTGATGTTTGTTTATGTCTGCACAGAGTGAGTGTGCTGTTTGCAAACATGTTATATTCCTTTCGGAATTGATAATGTGGATGTATTTCCTTTCGGAAAGCGTTGTCCTTTACTAAATTGGAGACTAGGAGTCGATTGGACAACTTTGTTTAAGTCTGGAACAGAGGAAGATTTTCGGCGTTTTGATGATTCGGCGTTTTGATGTTTCGGCGTTTTGATGTTTCGGCGTTTTGATGTTTCGGCGTTTTGATGTTTCGGCGTTTTGATGATTCGGCGTTATGTATAGTAATCCTCCGCACCACAGGTGGTCTTGTGCTGTGTGTGTCAGCAGCACACTCACTCACTCGCACAGTCAGTGCTGTACTTGTCACTCTGCGCTGCAGACGTAAACAAACATCAGCTGTTTGATGTTTTGTTTTGAAACATATTTTTGATATTGTGCTGCACAATTTGTGCATAATCAACCAAACCTGGCACATTTGGTTGGAAATTTGAATGTGATGTGTTTGTGGTGAATCTCCAAAAACTACTACAAACAAAGGAACTATGCTAAAAGCTCTATTTGGGATACTTGAAACCCAAAACCGAGCACCTCCACTAATGAATTCCTTTACGCTGATATATTAGTAGTCACTTTCCTGTAAAATTCTGTACTTGTACCCCAAAACAAAGTTGTCCAATTGATTCATCGTGTCCCATTTAATAAAGGACAACTCTTTTCAAACGAATACAGATTCACAATTTCAATTCCGAAAGGTAATAGTCATTTATTCTGCTTTCGAAACTTGAAGTAACGTATTTCCATCACTTTTGTGTAAAATTCTGTACTTGTACGCCAAAACAAAGTTCACCAATCGATTTCTCGTGCCTCAAATAGTAAAAGGGAACTCTTTCCGAAAAGAAATAATCCACAATCTCTTGTCCGAAAGGTTTTTGGTTGGGTTTTCGGCGTTTTGAAGATAAAATCATTTTGTCGAAGACATGTAGAGTCGAACATGTGTAGCATAACAATGCATGAACAAAGAGCTCTATTGTTGTCCGCGTGTTGTAGTGTGCGAGGGTGTGTTGTGTTTGTCAACAGCACACTCATTTTCCTCTACAGAAGAACGAGACCACCTGCTGTGATGAGTGTGCTTTGTTTGAATGAGAACAGTAGAGCTGCACAGCGGGTGACTTTTCGGCGTTTTGATGATTCGGCGTTTTGACGATTCGGCGTTTTGATGATTCGGCGTTTTGTAGGGATACGAATTTTAATGGTTAATAATAAGGAATAACTCTATTTTCAAGTGATGGTCCAGTGTGTACACTGTACAGTTTAATACCATGCTTTATGTGATTTCCGCAATGATTATTAGAAAAAACTACAGTAAATCACATGCACTTTGCAATGTTACTAATAGTTGAGCTCAAACTTATGGGTACAGTATTATAAAGGTCTTTCTCGTAAAAACATTAATGGAAGATTCCCAGACCATTTAATACATTTACAAACAAAGAATACGAAAAATTTACGACTAACACAAGTATTTTATTAATTTTTATCATAATTTTGAATTTAAATATATTTTTCATATCGTTATCAGCCGTTACTGATTCTTCAAAGATGATTTCCAAAAGTGTACCTCCAAATTATTTTGCTAAACTTATGCAACCCTATTGTCTTATATCAGGTTTATATGTCCCAATTTTGGAATATACAAAACGTTAGACTTTTCTGTTAGACAATCGAGTGTCGTGAGTAGTTGAAGTAGTGTATCGCGAAAAATCGTGTTTTTATAATTTTATTAAAAACTTTATTTGGTGTAGAACTTACGTAAAATTTTTAAGAATTGCGAAACGAATTTAATTTATAAAGTTTAAATTACTTTCTTAATGTATAATTTACCGGTCAAACTACCCATTTAAAAATTATCTCCTAAATGAATTTAAACAAAATCTTTTTGGTCATGCTTTTTGTGGTAATGTTTAAAATTTCTGAATTTTTTTGAATTTTTTTAATAATATAGAATAAACGATTAATCAGGTAGGCTTTCAAAACAAATTACATGCTATTGCTTCCTCCATTATGCCGATTACTTTAGATGATTCAACTGTCTTCAATTTTGTTCTTTAACAATTTCTTTAACAATATGTGTTCTGTCAATTGATCATGTGCCCACGTGGGTCTTGCTTCTCGAACATTTGTTTAAATAAAGGTCACGCTATAATAAAGACTTATTTTGCACAAGTGCACAATACTACCTTTGTAGATTAACAAAAGTATTTTAATAATAATTTTAATTATATGCAAATGTAAAACTTTGTTTACTAGCTGAGTAAATGAAAAAACGGCTCATACATAAATCTAACTAATGTCTCTTACAACAATTAAAGGTCTCAGCTAGCGGTTTACTCCATGACTCGGTAATTACTTGCCACAGATTACTATTTTTGATTTAATATTCTCGTTAAATAGATAAATGTGATAATCTTTGTGATTGTTGTGCTCCATTCGTGGTTATGTTCGTAATTTGAAACGACTACCACTCTCAATTTACTGTAACAACAATGTTTGCTCGGCAAATTACTTACAATAATTGCATACCTGTGTACTACAGTGTTTAGTCAACTAATTATTTATATTTTTTTATCACAATTTGGAATTTACACTTACAATTTCTTCTTAAAACTTACTACTTTGATCAATTTGCTTTGTGATATTTCAAAAGGTTACCCCACAGCTGTGTTTATCAATTATTAATTGATAATTAATAGTTTTCAGCAATATTTTATCTGTTGGGTGGACAATTTGGTCATGTTCAGGTGAGCTAAGGTCACCCTGGTTCCTGTAGTTCTATTATGGGATGGTCTAGTCGCACGACACTTCAAAAATTATATGGAATTACTGGGAGTCTCGGCGAAGCTGCGAGCATACATCCAAGCACAAACATTGAAATGCACTTGTGAGAGCATTATGATAAAGCATAAAGATGATCTTGATAAACCCGTCCACAAGGCTGAGATGAGCCAATTGTTCGATACACTTGCAAACTAATTAACATGATTGTAATTATATTTCGACTCTAGTCTAATTTTGTAAATACCAAATAAAAATAAATTGTTTATTTTGATGATCTCTGGGTTTTAACTGGTTAAAAAAATATCAACAATTATCTTACAACTATGCTGATGTTCGTATCACTTTTCGGTTATCAGCATTGTCTTAACTTCTGTCATCTTAAACAAATTGCATTTGATTTTAGTTTAAATGTTGGTTAGTTAGCACTGAATCCATCTTGGATCCTGGTTAACACTAATATTTACTTATCTACTTGCTTATTAAATTCATTCTGATTTTTTAAGTTTTTTGAATGCCGCAAACTTTTGTATTCTTTGTGTCAAGATGATGGCTCCCTCACACTGACCACTCAGAGCCTTTCTTAGTCAGGTTGAAGTCATCGTTCACCGCTTGTTACTAGTGTGAACATAGCCGCTTTACTGGCTATATAAGCGTGTATGCTGAAGCACTCTATCATCGCATGTCTCGTATGTGTGCCGATCAGCTGTCTTTGTGACTTGTGCTAACTCGTTTCTTTCTTTGATAGACTTTGTGTCTTATTACCTTTTATTGGATCTCGATCCTCAAGGTCTGGTGGCATCTACTCGTAACTGACTTTGTGTCCTATTACCTTTTATTGGATCTCGATCCTCAAGGTCTGGTGGCATCTACTCGTAACTGACTTTGTGTCCTATTACCTTTTATTGGATCTCGATCCTCAAGGTGGCCTCTCTCGATCTCTCTCTCTCAATTGGGTCTCGACCCTCACTCTCCTGAACTGGTGGATCTTACCTTTACTGATTGGACTTTGCCACTATTGTCATTTTTGTATTTTACTTCATCACGAATAAAGCTTTTAACTTAACACTTTGTACTCAAATTTGTCTACTAGTGGTCGTATCAACGGCAATCGCACAACTGCTATTAATGGTTGAAATTAGATGAATGAATCTCTAAAATATATTTTTAATTTTATTGCACACAAACGGATTTCACAGGATTAAAAGTTTTTTACTAGTTTCTTAAATTAGCTCTTCATTGTTTTGTCTTCAATTTAACACAAACGGTATTCGGGATTTGTTTTATTTTGAGAGAACTAATCTTCTTTTTGGTGTCTACACAACTCACTTTAACGGCATTCTCTTATCGCAATTCCCTAGAATGCTGCTGTTCTTTCTCTGTCTTCAACATTCCTATAAAACGTATAGGTATAACAGATTTTACTGCTGTAATTCGACTTCGTCTCTCGCACTTTACATGGTTTGCAAGAATTTTTAAACTCAAAGTTGTTCTTCATCCGTCTAGGCTACTCCTGGTGAATATTTTTTTTATTTTGAATTATTTTAACATTACGCGATTTGTTTGCAGCTTGTTTAAAAAGTTTTTTTATTTTTATTTTACTTAGAGCTTAATCTTAATCTAGTCAATTGGTGGGGTTTTTTATTTGGTTTAACTAATTATTTTATTCCATTTCTCCTATTTAAGTCTGCGGGATGAGGCAGTCCATCATCGTGTGACTAATCTGTTTTGTTTGTTTATCGTGGTGTAAAAGGTTAAAAATACATGTTTTAATTACCATTTTAAAATGTTATTTCTTGTTTTAATGGTTTTACTATTTTCCCTATACGCCAGCATTGTAAAGCAGAATAAAATTAAAAAATACAGCTTGATTATTTTCATTGTCATTTACTATTGTGAGTTTATTTAATTAAAAGGTTAACTTGGAGCTACTTAAAATTTTTTGTGCACTATCGTACGGTAGCGCTAGCAATATCAATTTCTATAGAAACATAAAAATCGCCCTTAAACTTGTATATAAAAGAGCAGAGAGCTCAATTAATGTTAAACATTTTGAAATTGGCAGTTGAAGCAAAGTGTGATTATATAAACTTTAAACAAGCTTTTAAATGTTTATTCGTTTAAAATGTTAAATTAAAATATTTTTTATTAGCTTTCTATTCAATTTTTGGGTGAGAAAATCGACAGTTTCAAAATAAAAGGTTCTAGTTTTTGTTTTTAATTCTTTTGTTTATAAAAAGTAACTCAAAACTAAAATTTTGTTCAAATCTTTTTCTTAATTGTTTGTTTTTTAATAAAAAATATTTTGTCTGGTTATTCGGGGCTTCTAACATAATTGTGGTCTCCCTATCATACGTGCAAAGGTTTATACTTTTGGTTATTCATCATACGTTTTATGTGCAAACGGTTATATAGATTGTTTTGATTTCAAGATATATCGCCACTTAGTTGTGTAACGTTATTGCTCAAGCAACGAAACGTGAACGAAACATTTCGAGTTTATATTAGCTAATATAGCAATCTAAAATTCACATATACGTACATTTGCCATTTTAGACCAATCTTCTAAATTAGGTTAGTGTTAGTTCCTACTTTGTTAAAATGGTCAATTCACAACTCGTATTGCTGTGTCTATTTCAGCTATATCATATCCCTCTTCATGATTAACTCTCATTATTTTCATTTTAAAATATTTCATATAAAATTGGAATTAGATTAATACATTGTAGAATCAAATTGACGGTTAAATTTATGATCACTTTTGTGATAGACGTTATAATCTGATTGGTCAGATTTAATAAAGGTCTCCCTCTTATTAATTCCAATGTTTTTGGTTCTCTCGAAAGTCTAGGAGGCAAAACCAGATTGTGAATTCACAGCAGTTCAAATTATTTATGAACTACCATTGACTAGTCACCTCGTTTTATTATCCTTAAGCTTTGTTCTTTTTGTTTGCCACAACAAGCATTCTGAATAGATCGTAGAAGCAGATTGTCGTTTATAACGTTTTAAAAGTATTATCCTATCTTTAAATTCTCAATATTTTTTCGCGATTTTCATATACTCAAAAGGTTTTCTCTTATTTTACTGAATAAAGTTACCATTTCAACGGTATCTGGTCTTATTCATCAGTTCTGGAGTTCCACCTGTAAAGAACAAGTACCTTTCATGCATTTGTGCTCGATAGATACAGACAAACTCAATGTACAATTTATATTATTTAGTTAGTTACATTCTCAATAAAACATTCTTGTAAAAAAGAATTAATTAATTTAAACAAAAATATTTAAATACTACTATGTTAAGCCATTTTAGTTATCGGGTTTCCGGTTTTTTATATATTAATAGCATGTTTAGATTTTTCATCCTGATGACTACTCGTATTTTGTTAAATAAAGGTTTCTTAATTCATAATGAGCACTGCTCATACATTTGTCAATTTTATGCTGCATGGTGTTTCAGATGGTTGGAATTTTCAAAAAAGTGCGCCACTAGATGACGATTGTCCAACACTCTCAGCGGAGCAAATTTAAGCAACAACAAGTGGCTGAAGAAATTATCGTATGCAATTTAAAGTTTATGAGCATTTAATAATTAATTTTTCGAAATCTAATAGTTATTAATAGGTTATCTCACAATATTGCAGTGTCTATCGCAGCATTTTCTTATCTCCCATGATGTCTAACTGATTAGTCGTTATTATTTTCAATAAATGTTTTTCTAAAAACCTATCGTGCATTCGTCATAGATACTATGCCATGCTGACCGTTCCAACATTCTTCTGTCCCAACTGTAATGTGATCTTAAAGTATATAAATGTAAAGTTTTCTATGTGAAAAGTTTATTTTTCCCTTTCTGACTCACGATCTGAAAAATGAATTTCAATCATCCATTTAATTACTTGTTATAGTCTCTCAATTTGCTTTCAATAAAATGTGCTTAAACTTTAATACAGTAGTAGCTTTATCAAAATAATTCTATACCGCCGAAAATGCTTCTTAAGATACTTTTTAGTTTTTTTTCCTTTACTTACTTTTTTTTAACAATTTTTGAGAGTTAAATTAATCGCACATTGGACTCGTGTTAATATTTTCAATTTTTTTGAACGTTTTTTTCCAATATTTATCAACGTAGATTTTTCCATTTTTGTGTTTATTCCACAACTATAGTAGTTTTCAAAAGATAATCTCATAAATATTTTGTTCTGTTTTTATTACAGCATTGTTTTTTTATTACGATGGTAGTCCAAATCGGAAGGAATGTCAGAGTGTTGTAGTTGATTACCAAACATCCTCAGATATGCAAATTTGAGCAACAACAAGTGTCCGAAGAAATTATCGTGCCGAATCCAAATTTTAAGTTCATTTAGTGTACGAGTTTAGTTACATTTGCAAACTGTTTGTTCCTTTTCAAAAGATTATCGCTCATTTATGTTGTTGTGTCACACAAATGTCCTATCACTAGGAATTTATTTCTTGTTGTTCTGCTTCACAGTTGAGTGTTCCCAATTAAACGGACTCGCATGATAAATGTTCAAAATATCAAACAACACGAGATTCCAGCGGTCCGGTGATTCATCTGGTAGAGTATTGCAGTGCCACATTGCCAGGGGTGTTGAGTTTGTCGTCAGGAATATATTATAGCTCATCTTAATCGGATTTCTATTGGTTTGTTTGATGTTTAGCTGGGTTCGTTTATAAAATGGTTTATTAATTTTTTATTCTACACTTAGTAGTTTTGAGTTTTAAGCAAACGATAATCCGTTTATATTAGATATTGATTTTGATTGACATTTGAAAGAAAGTCTATTTATTTTTAGAAAACATTCGAAGTTGTGTAAGTCCATTTCATTTAACAGATTTATATAAAAAAATTAATTTAATTTTAATTTGATACAATTTCTTATGTAATGCGTTTATTTGAAAATATTCTTTGACATTCTTCTAGAAACGATATTTGCAATTTTGTCTTCATCCAATTAACTTTTAGTGTCTTTTTTTCTTACCTTTTATAGTCCAGTGACAGCCTAGATAATTCTATCTGGTGTACCATTTGTATGAAAAAAGTTTATTATTTAAACACAATAATGAATTCGCATTTACAACTTTCATCGCCAATTTTTGTTGTATTCAATCCTACTAACTAAGTTGTACGTAAGTTGGATTTCTTTAAAAAGGTTAACTAACATCTACGTTGCTGTGCTTATCAGCATTGTTTGATTTCTTGTTTTGTTATTTATCGAACACCAGATGACCTGCCCGGGCTTCGCTCCGGCATTACTAATTCATTCTAGAACATTTCATAACATTCCATTGATATATCCCTCCAAAGGCGGCATATTCTAGAATCTTCCTCAACATTCCATTAACATACCACTCCAAAAATAGGTACATTCTAAAAGTTTCTAGAACATTCCATGGATATATCACTCTCAAATGAGTATTCTAGAATGTTCATGTATAACGTTAGATTTCTACAACCTCTCTCATGTGTCATGTTAAATATTTTAATTTATTTGTCACAATTCTTAGTTGGTTCTTTCTGAGTGGTTCTTAAGGGAGAGTCAATTAACAATTTTTAAATAGTACTCCAATTTTCTCGTTTACTATGTTTTAACTAATTTATATAACGTTAACCTACAAAATACAAATCACACAAGCAGCATTCCAATCATATAATCCAGTCCTTTCAAATATATTTCTTATCTCGCTTCCGCTTTTCTAAACTGGTCCCATCCCTAATTACCCGTGGTGAAATGACCATTGTGAAAAAGTCCTATGGTGAAGTTTCTTCGAATTCATTTAACAATTAACAATTACATTTACTACTTACAGTTAAATGTTTATAAACACTGTTAACTTAAAAGATTTATATTTGTTTGATATTTCTCTCACAAGAGAGTAGCCATTAAAACTAGTCCCATTTGTGTTTCTTAAGTCAAGTTTAATTTCTACATTTTTGAAACAACATTTATATTTTCCTTTCCTAATATTTTCGTCGTTCAATGTGCTTGATTTTAAAAGGTTATCAAACAGCTTTTTGGTGTTTTTTGAAACATTATCTTTTCATACGTTATGTTTAATTGATTGCCATTTATTTTATATAAAATGACTATAAATAACTCATAACTGATTACTTGTCTAATCGCAACAATTTTTTTAAACGTTTTCTCGACCAATTTCCAATGTCTGATTTGGTCTTTTTATTTGACCATTTGTCCACTCTTTGTTGTTCTCCCTCAGTGAGGAATATCATTACTTTTGATCAACCTGGGTAATTATAATATTGGAAAACTATAGTTTAATATGCATCTTTTATGATTTTCAAAAGATTTTAGTTTTTAATTTAAATTGGTTTTTAATTTATGATTTTTGGTAAATAAAATTTGTTCAATTTAGCAGGTTTCTCTTGAGTAATAAAAGATTATTTTATAGTTTTTCTCAAAGATTAAGAAAACCCTATTCACAAGTCGGACACTTTATTCGATAGACACCAGCACACACGTCCATAACCTCGTACAACACACTGTCACTTCCACCAACCTAAAAACCTGATCAGGAATCCTTGCCTTGCTTAGATATAAAAAGGAACACACTGTTGAACATTCATGTGACATGGACAGTTGAAGCCAAGTTTCGTTATTTAAACTTTTAACAAGCTTTTAATTGTTTATTCGTTTCAATCATACTCGTATGTAAATTATTAATTACTTTTGTTTATGGATATGCATAAAAAGGTTTATAAATTATTAAATTTAAAATTTTATTAAGTTTTTAATAAGTTCAAAAACTTTATTGATAAATAAGTGTTAGATCATATTGGCGATTATTATCAAAAGGTCTACAAATGGTCTAGCCCAAGTTTAATATAACCAAACCACTATTTAAATAATTTACAATTTAAAACATTTATCTCTATCCTCACACAATTGTCTATGATTTTACCAGCTCACTGTGTCTTTAGGTTTCTCGTCATTTAGTGAGCAATTCTTAATTGTTGTGTGTTGAAGGAGTTAAAAAAGGTTTATCAATTATTAAATTGAAAATTTTATTACTTATATAGTCGTAAGAAGGCCGTAGGCTCGAAAAATCTCGTTTCATGAGGTATTATGGACATGTTTGAGTCTATAATGTGGTTTATTGTTGGTGTTGGAATGGTCGAACAGACACCTTCACACTTAAAAATAACATATTTCAAAACAAAAATCTTTATTTATTATTTATTCATATATTTCGTGCTTACACTATTCCAGGCTTTTTAACAAATAGTTTCGAAATTTTCACTGACATTTCATTAAGCAAAGTAACATTTCTTATCGACATCGAACATACGAGAGATGGGCCAATGACGGTAACTATAGGGACACATCCAAAACAGGCTCAGTACAGTCGTTTCAGAAACAGGAATTTGATTTGTAATAAGAAGAACTATAAATGAATTGTAACCGGTGAACCACATTTCTAAATATTAAAAAGTTTATTTTATTTCTTCAGAATCGTGCTCTGACAATTGATTTGAACCATTAATTTAATGAATAATTATTGTGTTCTAATTTGACAGTAGATAAAATTTAATGGTCACCTAATAAAAATAAATATTCACTGACTTTGTGAGTCTCTTCAAAGTATTTTTGTATTTCGTTATTACTTGGCTATATTCAAAAGTTAAGTTAATTAATTGGACATTAGACAAGTGTGTAACTTATTGGTCTCAAACAGCTTCGTTTTTATCAAAGGTCATAAATTCCGAAGCCATGCTTCAAAACATTATTTTTTTAATGCGTTAAAATGCTTAATATATTCTTTGATTAATTTCTTCAATTAAATGCTATGTTAACCAAATTGTTTTTAAAAAGGTTTATTAATTAAACTAGTTTGCCCTGCGGGTTATAAATTTGAATCAGGCTTACTTTCGTAAATAAGTAACACCTTTGACATGGAAGCTGATGCCCATGGTGTGTAGTCTGAGCATGCGCAAAGACAACCAAACTGTAGTACAGGGCCGATTTCTTATTATTTAATTTCTCTTTGATTTAATCAAGATCTACTAGATGTAATTTCTTAAACTCTTGTATATTTATTTTTAATTATTTGGTTTGATTGTTATCTTATTTAAATGAATCTTTTTAATATTATATCAATTTAAACCAGACGTGAACATGTATTTATTGATAGACAAAATACATTTAACTATAGTTATATACTCAGTCGTGCCATAAAACGATCTTTTCGATAAATGAATTTGCTTCTGTTTGTGTTTGGCTACTTTAATGGTTTCTTCACAACTCCAACGGCCTGTCTGTTCATAAATAAATATTTTTAACCGAATTCATGTAATGTTTGTGAACTTTTTCGAATGTGTCAATCGCTTATAATGAATCGACTTTTCCCTACTACTCGATTCATTAAATACCAGGGAGGAGCAAAAGTTTTATCTAGTGCGTTCGGATTTTTCGAAACAAGATGGTACAAATAAACCATTAGAGTTTATATAAGTTCTATAGCTCGTTGGAAAGGTTAAAGTGCCTAGTTTACGATAATGCAAAGAAATACTAGGTTTATTCTTATCTATATTGAAATCTCGCTTGTTCAAAATCCAATTTCAAAAGTGCCTATTTTTTCATGTCAATTTTCAACTGGCCATAACTTTGCAATGGAGTGGTCGATTTTCATGTTATGTACCAGAAAATTATTCTACACATTCCGTAGAATCCGAGGATGGTCTGGGTCAACCATTTCCATGCTGATTTGGCCGAGAAATCGCAGTTTTAGTTTAAAAACTCAAATTCAGTGAATCAGCCGAAAGTGAAGTTGCGGCTTCTTTCGGTAGATGCCGTCAGTGTTTTTTGTTTATGTTTGCACTGTTGTGTGCACTGCAGAGAGATTCCAAACAGCACTCAAATTGCACTCAACTCACTTGAACTTTTTTGTTTTTCATTGGATTTTTCTTGAATTTCCGATTTTTTCTTATCTCAGATTATTTCTGATAACATCTAAAATTGCAAGAAGCATTAATTTCGTGCTATTAGTTTCGCTGCTAGTCTTTATTTTGAGTTTTCGGCTCATCAAACCGATTTTACTCTCCGACCTTATTGCGCCAATATTTATTAGTCATCGTGTGCATATGTATGTACTCGTGGGAGTTATTATCTTTAATTTATATATATCAATTAGTTCCAGAATCATATCAATTAGTTATCGTTTGAGTTATCCAATGGCGCCGAAACGCAATCAACATTATGCGGCTCTCAAAACTGAAGCCAAAAAATTGTTTGATAAGCAAATTGGTTCATGCCATGCTCATCGAATCCTAACTGAACAAATGCATTTTGAATTGTCTCGTCGCACAGTAGAAAAATATTATCACGAATTTCGAGAAGCACAAGCCGTAGAGCCAGTAAAAGCTCGGCAGCGATATGCGAACATTAAGAATGAGGCTAAACTCATTTTCGACCGAGGATATGGTCCAACAGATGCATATAGAGAACTCACAGAGGAGAAGAATTACAGTGTAAGCCTTCGTACTGTAGAGTCTTATTACCAAGAATTCAATGAGGCTAAGGATGTTGAATTGAGAAGCATTTCTTCTCCCAGTACTTCTGGCAATACTATAGCTACACAAATGGATAACTCGCCGCAGGAGGGCGTGAATGATGATGAAACTCTTCTCGGTGGTGTGGCCAATTTGTCCATTTCTTGCGACCCCAATTTGGAAGACTTCAGGATTTATCAGAGCCTTAGATATGATGACGATTTTTCGGACACAGACTTAAATGACATTCACTCAGGAGATGATACAAACTCTGATGAGAATTCTGATGGAGTAGAAGAAGAAGAAGATGAAGACAAAACAAATAAAAATATATCCAAAAACGAGTGTCAAATTGATCCAAGATTTTTGAAATACCATTCGCGATACAGTATGTTGCGCTATTTGCAACAAAATGAAATGAAGCCTAGTTGGATCGAAGTCAAAGAGTTCTTTAACGATATTTTTGGAGACAATTATTTAACTGAAGGGGTTGCCAAGTTTTGGTGTGAAGCCTTTAAAAATGGACGTTCGGATTTTCGTGACAATCCAAGGTCAGGAAGACCAAAAAAAGTTCCAAGTGAAAAAATTAGGGAATTCCTTAAGGACCATCCAGGCTCATCCACTAAAGAGATTGCAATCCACTTTCAAATCTCTCGTCACACTGTTGCGAACAATCTTAAGAGTATGGGATTCAAACGTAAATTAAAGCAATGGGTTCCGCATTCCCTCAACCAACTCCAAATGGACAAACGAGTGCACTTTTCTAGGGAAAATTTAGAAAGGGCACAAAATGAAGCTAATTTCTTTGATGGATTTATCACGGTAGATGAATCGTGGGTGTGCTACGAGAACCCGTTTAAAGAGAAATATTGGTTTGATCCGAACGATCCAATTACAGTGAAGAAACCTCAAAGAGAGGTTCATTGCAAGAAAGTCTTATTGACCGTGTTTTGGGATCAACACGGAGTGATCTATCACTCATTTCTTAAAGAGGGTGAAACCATGACCGCTCAACGTTATTGCATTATGATTGACCGTGTCCGAGAGCAACTGAAGAGAAAACGACCAGAATTGTACAAAGATCCTACAAAGGTAAAGTTTCACCAAGACAACGCCAGGCCACATACGGCAAAGTTGACCAAGGCAAAACTTGCTTCACTTCGCTGGCAAATTATAAATCACCCACCATATTCGCCCGACCTGGCCCCCGTCCGACTTTCATCTTTTTTCATTCGATGAAAAACTATCTTAAAGGACTTCTCTTCCTAACTGAGCAGCATGTCATTAACTTTGTTCGAAAATATTTTCGCGAGAAAAACGAGGAAGTGGGTTTCTGGAAAAGAGGAATTACTGGCCTTGAAGAACGATGGCAGAAAGCTATTGACTGCAATGGAGAATATTTTGATGATGATTAAGTTTGATTTTGAGTATATGATTTACGTTCTATTTTTATTGTAGACGATGCTGCTGTAAATTGAATGTCCAAATGCTGTAAACTTACTTGTAAGTTAGTGTCGTTTTGGGGGAGAACGAGTGGAAAGATTGAGAGCATTTTCACAAAAACAAATGATGTCGGTGAGTATAAAGGTAAGATTGATATTTATTGAATACGAACAAATTGGCCTTATTTTCATGATCACATCGATTGGCTTGTTCTATCATGTCTATTTCATCAGAACTTAACCGTCTTCAATGATAATAATAAATACCAAATTGAATTATAAGGTAAGTTGGTAAGTTGGTTGCAAACATTCCAGTTTGATGTTTGTGATGATTCAAATGTGATTACTCCAAGAGAAAAAGGAAACTAGTTCAAGCTCTTCATTTTTGAACTAAAAAATAGTTTAATTAAATTGACGTTGAAGTTCCCGACACATTTTATCGATTCATTGTTGATATAAAAGAAATCACAAACAAAATGCAATCGTAAGGAAGTTCGTCTTTAATAACATTTATACTGTCAAAATCATATACGAATGATTTGTTTTGAACCAAATTACCACGCATATATTGTCGATATTCCATTAAGATTGAAAATAAATCATAATATGACTAACAAAGATAAAGAAAGCAAAATCAACAACCAAGAAACAAAAAAACACTCAGTTGTGTGTTTGCACTCAAATGACAGCGGCCAATCAGCCAGCAAACTGTTTGCTGCAAACATAAACAAAACAGTAGCGACATCTAGCGAAAGAAGCCGCAACTTCACTTTCGGGTGATTCGGTAGATTTGAGTTTTGACACTAAAACTGCAATTTCTCGGCCAAATTACCACGGAAATGGTTTATCCAGCCCATCCTCGGATTCTACGGAATGTGTAGAATAATTTACTGCTATGAAACATGAAGTTTGGACACTCCTTCATCAAGTTATGGGCAGCCAAAAATTAAAATGAAAAAATGACCAATTTAAAAATCGAATTTTGATCGAGCCAGATTTGAATATAGATAAGAGAATCTTAATATTTCTTCACATTTTCGTAAAATAGGTACTTTAACCTTTCCAACGAGATATAGAACGTCTATAAACTCTTGGGGTTTGTTCGGACTATTCTGTTTGGAAAAATCCGAAAGCACTAGATAAAACTTTTGCTCCTCCCTGGTATACACTTTACAATTAAATGTTTATAAACACTGCTATATAACTTAAAAGACTTTATTTTTGTTTGATATTTCTCTCACAAGAGAGCCATTAAAACTAGTCCCATTTGGGTTTCTCAAGTATCGTTCACTTAATCTCCCTGCCTCAAGTGATTTACAAATCTTTAATTATCATGTCATTATTTATTCTGGTTATGTGGGTTGTGAAATGTGTCTTGTTAGTTGTGACATTTAGTTGGCGTGATTTTTATAAAAGGTTTTTGATTTTTAATATAACTTTTACTTAAAGCGTAAAGCTTCCATACAATATATTGGTGACAAGGACGGTTGAATCTAAAAAAGAGCTAATTTCGTAGTAAGATGGTCGTCGTCTAAAAGGTTACTTTAAAGCGATATATTTGTTCTCATCACAGCATTAACTTCTCTGCATTCATGGTTGCCTGTCATTTATATATAAAGAGTATTTTTGATAAACTTTAACCCGATTTTAAATTTTTTAATTGAATTTCTTGATCAATTGACAATGTAATCAGTCTCGAATATGATTTTACGTACTGTCCTCTGTGTTTGGTTCTTGTGTATCTTCTATTGACAGACGCAAGTGTTTTCCATAGAACTATTCCTAACCGGAATTTGATGTTTTACTGTTTTGAGATGAGTTAATTATTAAAAAGGGTTATTCAATTTCTTAAATATTTAATTATACTATATTCTGTTGATTTAAAATAATCTCAAATTCAAAATATTTTTCATGTGTCCCTGTTTTCAATAGGTTTGTTTATACTGTGGCTTTATTAATAATTGTTTTAAACGTCAACTTTCAGACAGGTCTTTCTGGTATTACAAACTACGGACAGGTTTTATTGTCCTCTGTCATGTTCTTTTTATTGACTGATTTTGACTTGTTTTGACTCATTTTAGTAAACGGTTTCTAATTATGACATTCATTTAAATGAAATGAATATTTTAATGGTTAGTAACTACAATAGGTTTTTAAAAAATCAATGGACATTTATGTGTCTTATTAAAAATAGATTTTTATTTCAATTGAATATATACCATGAAAACAACTTTGTAAAGCATATTTCCAGTATAAAAGGGTTTTAAGTAATTCAAATATTATATTCTTCTAATTCGAGTTTTAATTTAAATTTTGTTTATTGGTAAATCATCGTTTTAATGACCGTTATTTTTAAATTAAAAAATTACATCAATTTTACATCAATGTATAAGAAAGTGGAGTATACCAGAGAGATTGAATGTCCTCGAATAGTGGTCAGAGGATCATGATGTGCTGCACGGTTTGGATTGTTCGTCCATCACACCAGCAAAAAGGACTGTATATTCGAATATTTTCGTCGCGTACCCTGAGGAGATTCAGATGTTCTCCAAAGGCAAGTGTCCACTGAAGATCTGGGCAAGGAAGAAATCTGGAACAATGTACTTTGGAATAACAATTATCTTTGGAAAACATATAGATTTTTATTTAAAACTTTTCCATTGATATTATGGCTGCAGCATTCGCTTTAACATTAAAGGTTTTTTAGATTTAAATCATTTTTAATTGTGAATAATTTTTTATTTTAAAAATTGAAGTTGAATGTCTTTATTACTGCGTGGGATAGTTGGATTAGTTTTGAAGTTTTATTTTATTTTACTTTTCAATTGTCTTCTTTCTTTGGATTGATTTCTAGATTGTTTCTAAAAGGTCAAAATTTTTATAAAATAAATATTTACAAACTTAAATTTAGGAAAAATGTATTTATGAAATACATAACTCTGAAATAACTCAATTTTGAAATCACATTTGCAATATCCTCTTACATCTCTCCGTGGAAAGTTTACAAAAGGTTATCTCACAGCTACTTATGTTTCAGAGTTGAACAGCATTTTATGTTTTCTGTCAATACATCGAAATACATCTGCTAATTTTAAGGTTTATTGTGGAAGAATATGACATTTACGAATACGACCAAAGCAAAGAATGAACTAACTGTCACAGACGATGAAGTGGCATCAAGCAAGTGAGGTCGCTCTATGCTCACTACAATGCGTACGACTGGTCAACTGGTCATCGCGACAGTATTTAAGCCTCAACCCTACCATTAGCCATTGTGGAGTTTGACTGACTTATTAGCAGACTTAGCAGGCTTACATATTACGTATTGTCATTTATAAATATTTGTAAGTCTGGTTATGTGCTAAACTCGCCGTGAGTTACTAACTTGTCTTTTTCTTCTGTCCCTACATAGGTTTGTTGACTCGTCAGTCTTTAGGCCAATCTGGTTTATTTGTCTCGGTCTATCGAAGCACCTTTTATATTATTTTTTATCTCTTATTTATTCTATTTATATATGCGCTTGATTAGTCAATAAATATTGTATCTTTGAACATTTAATTCATAAAATTGATTAATATTACAAATATATTAAAATTTTGTTTTCTATGGAGTTTTTTAAATTTAAAAAAATTTCCGTTTACCATTCTCCCTACAAAATGATTAATGGTTAATTACAAAATTATAGTAACAACGGCTTGGGTTTTTTCGAAAATAAAAATGAATTCTCAGAATGGTAAATTCAAGTCCAATTTATAATCAATCCCAGAACTGTTTTTATTTGATGGGAGCGATTTGGAGAGTTTTGCTAATCTAAATGTTTAATGAATTCTTTATAAGAAAACTATTGTTCAAGTCAATTAATAATTTTTAACTGATTCTCTATTTTTCTCGTTTATTATGTTTTAACTAATTTATATAACATTAACATACGAAATACAAATCACTCAAGAAGTATTCCAATCATATATTCCAGTGCTTTTCAATATATAATTCTTATCTCGCTTCGTCTATTCTAAACTGGTCCCATCCCTAATTATCCATGGTGAAATAATTATGGTTAAAAAGTTCTATGGTAAAGTTTTTTACCAATTCATATAACAATTAACAATTACATTTATTATTTTTATTACTACTACTATTAATTTCATTATCCTCACCAAATTAAAGGTAGCCTCAATATTTTTTTGGGTTTTTATAGCTCAATCGTGGTTTGTGTCTGTTGTTTGTACATTGTTTTTATGGTACTTTTCTTAAGTTTTTTTAAAATATTACCTCTGGAAGAATCTCACATCGAAAAAAGGTCTTTGAAAATTGTATTTTAATTTTGTCAACTTGTATTGTTGATAAAACTGTCTGTTAGTATCTTTGGATTGGCACAGGGGCTCTTTTGTTGCTGCTTTAGTGTTTCATATGTTTGGAAAAATAAATATTGCAAATTTATGTTTATTTTCTGTTTTATTTTCCATTGGTAGTCCAGTGCTTATTTTGTTAAAAAGGTTATCATTTTCCTTCTAATCATCCAAATACATTTGTGTTTTTCAAACACCAACAAACTCAAAAATACTACTCGTACTATAGTATAATATAGTAGTTAGTTAGTATATTTTCAAAAAAAATCTATTGAAAAATAAAACTAATTTAAATTAAAATATTTAATAACTACTGTATTAACCTATTTTGGAATATAGATTATCAGTTTTACATTTATAAATAGCATGTTTAGACTTTCTCTTCATCTTAGATACGTTTTTAATAAAGGGTTTTTAATATTCAAACGTTTTTAATTCGAAGTTCTCATACATTTATCATTTTTTAATGCTTTAATGCACAGTCGATGATGTTTCAGATTCTTGAAATTGTCAGAAAGAGCGCAACCATTTTATGCTTACCCAACATTATCAATTAATAAAATGGATTTTTTGTTTTATAAAAGGTCTAACGGATTTAGATATTCTTTTTTAAACTAATAATTTTTAATTTAATCACATTATTAACCTCAGGCTGAGTTTGTCCCGGTTTCTTTTTAGGCATAGCTCTGTTTGTTTCAATTTATTTATTTAAATAAAAGTCAATTTGAATTATTTTGAATCTTTTTAAAAGCTACGTTAATTTCACCTTGAATGGTCTTGTCATTTAAAATTAGCTTTTCATTGAATGAATGTTTTCTTAAAGGTTCAAACAAAACAATTTTTTCACTTCATTACGCTTAATTTAAATATTTTTCATAATCCTCCACGTTTTTTGCTCTGCCGATACAAGATAAAAGGTAACAATGTTATTGTATATTTACTCATGTTCTATGTAAATATCAACAATTATTTACTCGGAGGTATAAAACACAAGCAACTTGTACTAATATCTAATCGTTTTACGCAAAAGGTACGCGGAGTTCTTTTTGCGATAGATAAGGGTTCACTTTTTTTTAATCTACTTACTGAACCATTTTTCGTACAATGGTGGGATTTTGCAGACTTACTTATAACATTCTAGGGGAAGCATTCATAGAAGGAATTTTACTAGATAATAACTACTAGCGAGATATCGTGGCTCAAAGTCAAAAGTGAGTCATCATGACTCACTTTGTGTTAACTACGGTTAAACACAATTATGAATTCTCATTTACAATTTTCAGCGTCATTTTTGTTTCCAACAATCCTGCGACATTTCATACACTCTACTCATGTTTTCCGTATTTTGGTGCAAATATATAACAATATATAACATAATTTTAAAAAATTTAACTCAAATTAAATTAAATAATAAAAATAATCATTATTTACCACAAGGACATGTTCCCCTGATTTTAAGAATAGTTTTCACGTTATATTCGATAATATCACAGATTTTTAAAGGTTTTCATATAGTTCATTATAGTCAACCTTTACTTTAAGATTTTGATTCATAGATTAAGTGAATCGGTCGGAAAATCATCAGTCACCGTGCTTTGACAATCGATTGATTAATCAACTAGCAGTTATCTCCTCAAAACTCTGCTTCCAGTTTGGTCTTCTGACTTCCCTTTGGAACGAGCTTATTTCCATCAACTACTGTTTGATATAACCGAAATGGCTCCAATACATGAATCACTTTGAAAACATGAACTTTAATTCTATTGCTAAGGCTTCCGTTTGCAAAAAAGATTTTCCAGCTATTTTAGATCAATTTTTCTTTTTATTAGTTTATTGTTTAGGAAATAGTATTAGATTTTTTTAAAAATTCGCTTAAACATACAAATGTTTTTAAATGTATTTTTTAATAACTTAAATTTTTTTGTGTCTTATAAAAGGTCTAACTGTTTTAGATGATTTTTGTAAATAAATAATTTTTAATCTTTAATTTAATCACATTATTAACTTAGGGGTGAGATTGTCTCTGTGTCTGCTTCAAAATTCATCTAAATAAAAGTGAATTTGTATTATTTATCTATTCTTAAAAGTTATGTTAATTGCACATTGGACGCATGTAATGCTCCTTTGCAGAAACATGTCAAAAGTTAACTATGTTATGGTATGTTTACACTTGAACAATGTAAATCAATCAATTATATACTCGGAGGCATATAACACAAGCAACTTGTACTAATATTTTTTTTACAGAAGAAACAAAATGTGATTGTTCTGCCATTCTCGAGAGTCGGTACATATTTTCAGTCCCGTCAATTTTTCAATGTATCTGTTTCTGGATTCTACAAGTTGGGTTAATTTTTCGAATAATTCATTTTTAAATCAAAATTTTAAAATTACATTTGCAATATCCTTTTATAATCTGCATCCTTTGTTTTTCAAGTTCAAGAGAACTGTTTTCCAAAAGTTTTTAGTTTGATATTTTTGTTGTCAAAGATAATTTAATTTTAAAAAACTTGAATTTTTTACCGTTTACCGTTAGTTTCATTTGAGAACATTTAAAGCATTCCGATCTGTATTTTTTTTAAAGCTCTATATATTAAGGCTAAAATTATGCCAAAAGCACAACAACACAGAATATTTTCAGATTTAAATGGTAAAACATTTTAATAAAGCATTTTCAACCAAACAAGTATTCAAAGCTTGTACCACATCGAAATAATTTTGAACACATACATATATGATAAGTTTATTATGAATTTTTATATCATTTTAAATTAATGTTTCATTCATTTACAATTTTCTTCTAAAATATTGGTTATTTATTTTAGCTTTAGTTTTAAAAAAGGTTATCGCATTTCTATTTTTTATTTCTTATCAGTGCATGTCATATTTCCATTTATGTTTAACTGATTACTTTATCTAACTCATTAAGTCGCTCGCTATCGCTCCGCTATCATCCGTTCGTTCGTTCACTTCGATCAAAATGCAAATAATTAAGCACAATTAAGAACAACTTTTTAGAATTGTAATGCCAGCCGGTTTGAACTGATTTAGGTAGCTCATCACCAAAAAATGTTTACTTATCCAAAAAAAAAACATTTCTGTGCCGTCTGGTACAATTCTTGTCACACTAATCGAGATGCACTCTAAAGTTTCAGTGAGATTGAGACTATAACTTACTGAAGTCATACTGTAAATGCCAAAACTAATCCTTTTTCCCCACAATTTTCTGAAGAAGAATTTTCGCTCACTCACAAACTCAAACAAACCCTTCCATCTGTCCCAACTTGGTCTGTTAACAATCTCTACCTATTTGTCTGTGCCACCTACTTCTGTTTGTCTACCGAAGGAATCTAAGATTATTTTCAAATTGTAATAATTGTAACTGGTTTAAAATTAAAATTTAAATTTAAAACATTTTTACCTATCCTGACAGAGTTGCCCATAATTTTATCTGCTCACTAAAATTAATTTCTTAAATAACAATTTTAAATTAACATTTATATTTTCTTCTACCAAACGTTTTCTTCACAAAAGCTTTACTGTTTAAACTTGACTTCTTCTCTCGCACATTAAATAGTTTGCAAAATTTTTTTCAACTCAAAGTTTTTTTTTATCAGTATAGGGCATAGGGTCTAGACCCAAGGATACTCCTGCTAAGTATTTTTTATATTGAATTATTTTTCGATACGCGATTTGGGGTCATGTTGTTTAAAAAGGTTTTTTATTTTGATTTTACATAGAGCTTCTAGTCAATTTGTGGCGTTTTTATTTGGTTTAACTAACTATTTTATATAGATTTCAAGGTTACTAAGGATAAGTATACCATGCCCTCAACATTTGGTCACTAATTCGGTTTGATGCCACCTATTCCATTTCTCTAATTTAAGTCTGCGGGATAAGGCAGTCCATCACCGTGTGACAAGTCTATTTTGTGTTAACTGTTTGTATATTTGCATAGTGACCTTAAATCTCTTTGTAATCTAAATCAGAATATTTTCAATTATTATGTGTAAAAGAAGTGCGTTGTATGTTTTTCGCAGTGTAAAAGGTTAAAATGACAAGTTTTAATTTCAATTCAAAAATGTTATTTCATGTTTTAATGGTTTTACTGTTCTCCCTATACACCAGCATTGTATACCAGAATAAAATTCAAAGTGTAACACTTTTATTAATAATAACAAAAGGGTGCTGCCCTCCTATGAAGGGGGTGCCATTAGACTCAGCATACTAATCAATCCTCATGGATAACAATCAATAATATTGATTTGTACTTTTAAATAATCTTGACTATTTACTTGACGGCTGAGCGTTCATATGATGATGGACCATCCTTGTCGACGCCGAGAGAACTTTCTCAGCGATATCCACCAACCAAACTTTATCGAGACTAAACTTCTCAAAGAAATCGACCATCCGACGAGGAATAACACCACGAGAACCAACCCATAAGCCAAAAACCTCGAAGTCTGGTCGGACCCAGGGTCAAACACCAGCAAATCCAGGTAACGATTACTGCCATGCGTATCACTACAAAATACGTCATCAAAGCAATCGAAGCCTTTGTCTTCTAGCAAAACTTTAATACGACGAACCACTTGGTTATGTCTAGCCATTCGCATTGTCTCGCCAAAGGGACACCAACCCAGCACATGAGGAAGGTTTTCAGTCTCATTGCGGCAATGCCGACAATGGGTAGATTGGGGTCCAACAACGACTTGACCATGGGAATCCTTCGACACCACTCCAGGAACGCCTGCCAAATTAGCATAACTGACACTCAGTTTAATGCCAGCCGTCCATTCTGACGCCGTCAAATTAGACTTGTCATAAATAAACCTATTAGCTTTAGTATAGTCTTGGAAGTGACGTATTCCACATCCTTGATATGCCAATGAGGCCCACCTCTCAAAAGCTTGGTCCCGTAACGCGGATCTTAATATTCGAGAGGTCTCTCCTTCCACGCCAAGTGTCATACTGCTTGATTATTTTCATTTTCCTTTACTATTGTGAGTTTATTTAATCAATAATTTTGATAAATCTAATTAAAAGTTAAACTTAGATTTTTTAAAATTTTTGTGCACTTGTTCAAGAAATATTTTCCGAGAAATATTTTAAAATTTTCCAGTTATTTATCAATTTTTGTATACATCTTTGTATCTAACTGGCAATCTACAATCAAACACAAACATTCAGAGTTGTAATTTGTAATTGTAAAATTTAAATTTGAGTTGAACAACCTAATTTTATCGAGTTTATAGTAGATGTTCATAAAGTTCTCGGAGTTAGAGAGCATTTCTGTAAATAGCTCTCATTGGTTGTATTGTTTGAGTATAGCTATTTGTGACATATCGAAATAATTCTAAGAACATGTATTTTCTTGTCAAGTAGATCATCTATTTATCCAAAATTATTTTTATTGTTTCCCAATGCATTCAATATGACAACGTTTTGATCAAAATTTCTTTCTTATTTGCATTGAAGCACAGTGTTACCCCGATTGCTGAAAATTGCACAAACAAAACACATTTTCATTTAACAATATTAAGCCAATACACACACAACACAAATATAGATTCAAAAATATAAATAATTTATCAATAGATCAAATATGCCTAAATTGTTTTGTTTTGTCGTATACGAAGAGTGGATGTAGTTTGTAATGTGATACTTTTAATTACCCTCAAGAGCCCCCTTCGTAACATGTGCGCACATGTTTGCATGACTGTCACTCTCCTCCAACACGACTCTCCACGAGTGTGTGTGCACAGAGCAGAGAGATATGGCTTTCCCATTCACTCGCACTTTATCGTGAGGCGACGAGAAGAGGAGAAATCAGAAATTACGCGTGTAGAGGGTCACTGTGACATGTCTATTTGCATGTACATGCAACAAATAGACAATCTCAGAAGAGAAGAGAAATAAGATTGTCTGGCAAGCCAGGCAAAGTGCGAGACTCTTAAAAAAATAGAAACTTGAACTATCAACGTAGAAACTTTTAAAACGACTTTATTTGATCCATTTTGATTACTAAAGAGGTGTATTGGGACCAATATTTTTTATTTAAAATGTGCAACACATTCATTCATCATTTTCAACGTAGTGACCACAAAAAATCTTTTTTAAACTTGGCGTTACCAAAATTGGGCGTCATGATCCATGGTGCCCAGTTTTGGTCTGACTAGTCGATTACATTTACTCCCTAGTGTATGTATGCCAAATTTGGTAATTTTAGGGTCTACGGTTCTCTCAGAATATGGACAAAGGTTTACAGACGGACGGACGGACGGTCAGACAGACAGACACGATGGCAATAGCATAAGCTTACGACTCTAAAAGAGTCTCGCTAAAAAGGAAACAACAGATTTTTAAAAATTTCTGCATGATTAACACTTTCAATTTATTGAGATCAAATTCACATTTCTGTTTTATCTTTAGAACTTAGTGTAATCGCTAAGCTTAACTGCTCGCAGTCCCTCTAGTATATGTTTATTCTTTGAGCACTTTTCCATCGACTGTTTCAATGCTTGCTAGCTTTTTAATTAGTACCATAAACAAAATTGGATTTGAAATGCAACAATTTCTGTTACTGTTTAAATTGGGTTATAATTTTATTAAATTCAAATTCAAATTCTTTAAATATTTTTTTTGTAATCTTTTAAACAGTATGCTTGTAAGATATTTTTTTCATTAACCATTAGCTTCACTTTAATAAAGGTTTTTCAATATACAAACTTTAGTAGCAAATTCATTTTTTATAATTCCTTTCTTAATACTTTCTTAGTTAACTCATGATTTTTTCACCATTACAAAACGTTATTTCACTGTTATTTTGTTGTTCTAGACATGTTTCATTCTGATAACTGAATTGTCATTATTTTATGTTTCTCTTTTTTACGATTCAAGTGATTCCCAAATATTCTTTTTTTGTTTACTTTAATATATTAAAGATTTCGAAACAAATTGCATAATAATATATTTTTAAAAAATTCATTTTAAATCAATTTTTTTAAATGTTAACTTAGTTTAATATATTTACGAGAATCCATAATTAAGTCTCTGTTTGTCGACTAAAACTTTAAATTACTTAAATTTCGCCAGTTTTAATAGCATTCCCTCTATTTGGTTAACTGGATGTTTGAATCCTGTTGAATTTGGGATAGGGACACAACTTAATTTTCCGTTATGTTAAATTTTAATGGTCTAACCCGAGTATCGTCCAATAAAACGACTACCACTAAACCCAACTTTAACAGGATAAATTTTGTCAAGTTGCCGTATAGCAGTGATCCAATATAGACAAACTCTCATTGTGGGGGAAATTTCTTGATATGTGAATTAATGAGAAATCTCAAATATATGTAAAATAAAACTTTTGGTTTATTCTTTCGGTGTCATATATGTCATATGTGACACTTATTCATTAGAATAGATTAGATTTTCAAAAAACAATCCAGATACGCATGCGCGAATAGTATACTTAATAGTTACCCCAACCGCTATTGATACTATCTCCGATAATCGATGTTGCCAAGCCAAGTTTCCCCATTATTACTGCGTGCACTACTACAACTGCGTCCGTGCTACTGCTCTTGTGGTTGGGCTGCTCATCGTTTTTAATGCTACTACTACATTTGTTGTGGTCGATGCCTCTTTCTCAATCATTTGTTTTGTTTTTTCTCGCAGCGTTCACAGAGTTCACAGCTCTAAACATTAGCATCTTTTTTGTGTGTCTTGATTTCTGGAACTCACTTTCTGCTACTCAGCTTGGCGAAATTTCCCTTGCTTGAGTTTTGGTTTAACGCTTTTTCATTCATCATGTCTAAACTAAAGGTATTTTTTAATGTCAATTAATTGTGTTATTGTTTATTTTATTTTTTTATGTTAATTCCTTATTTAATGTAATGTTTTTAGGCCATACATCTAATCCGAATGACTAGGAATACTAGAATTTGAGGTCAAATTCAACAGCGGGACGAGATAAGTGCGTTTCGGTGGATTTTTTGGATGGGGTCAACATATGGTCACTAAAAATGATGGTCAAATTCAAAATGACCTTGACTAGGTTACTGGCTTTTTTTTGGGCTGACAACGAAGAAGCCAATGGTTACGCTTTTAAAGTGATCAATGCGTTGACAATAAATATTTGCCAATATCCAGAGGACAATGTTTCCAAACATTTACTTGAAGATGGTAACTTTGGCCGATCAAATAAGAAACAAACGAGTTCTTCTAAACAAAAGGTATTTTTATTTATTTATGTTAATTTCTTAATTAATATAATCTTTTTAGACCAAAGATTTAATGGAAAAGTTAGGACGATTTGAAGTCGAATTCAAACGTAATGAATATATGTTATATATCGTTTTTAAATATCATTTTATTTTTAGTGAAATTCTACTAAATTGTATTATGAAAATGGGTCCCTTATTTCCATGCAAATCGCCAAATTGTCAAGAACCTCCATTCCAAACCCACCAAAATTTATTTGATCACATGGATCAAGTACACTCTGTTGCCAAAGTCACATGTGATACATGTGACAAAACATTCAACAAACTTGGAACGTATTCGAAGCATCATTGTGGCAAATATAAAAATATTGTCACAGCCGCCAATCTTCGACCTGTTAAAAATCGCCGTTTGAATAATTATATTAAAAAGGACGAGGTCGACAAGAATCCCAAAATTACTACGAGTGAGCTGTGCAAGATATTTGATTATAAAATGGAAGATTTGCCAATACCCAAATTTGACTCTCTTGAAAAAGCACTCAAAGAGTTTGAATTGTCAAATTTAATCTGCCCTTCTTTGTCAAATGCCAACTCTGCAGAAATTAACAATTACGTCGTCACACCCCACGTCAACACCTCAGAAGCTGTCCACACGAACATTAAGAAGCAAACTTTTGAAGAGAATATCATGGGTGATGATAATCGATCTCAACTTTCGACGTTCTCTGAAGAACCTATGGATGATGGAGTCGTCAAGGACATGTCTTTCTAATTAGATTGCAGTATTTATGAATTTTTTACGTACACTGTGTTCGTTTTGTAAGTATTAAGACGCGCATATTAAATGAAAAATGAGAGTCGAATACAACTGCCCTCAGGCAGCTTGATCAGAATCCTCCGAAACTGTGCCTAAACTTTAATGGTTACTCTATAAAAATATTTCTATACCGCCGAAAATGCTGCTTAAAATAGTTTCGTACTAAGATGTAAATCTCATCAATTATATACTCGGAGGCATAAAACACAAACAACTTGTACTAATAATTAATCTTTTTGCCGAAGAAACAAAATGATAAGAAGAAATTCACAAGTACTTTTTTAATAATTATGAATAGTTGAGTGTGGTGTTGTTTTCGTACCTAAGATGCCGGAGCGGGATTATTGACCCATTCTTAGAAGTTCACTCATCGATGAGTCATAAAAATGCGACACATATCTTCAAAATCTTTCATAAGTTTGTTCTCTCCTCTAATTACTCTGACACCACCGGCCATAAAAGGTTTTACTGATTTAAATAATTTTATAATTCTATATTTGTTTTATATGTATTAAATCTTTATAAACAAACTAATTTTTTTAATTACATGCAATGGGACAATGCATTCGATCATCAAATGCACATTGCTACATATCACGTGTCCGTTATGCTTTTAAAAAGGTTTTTTACTACTTATTAAAATCAACACTTTTACAGTGAAATGTCCTCGAACAAAAGTTGATCGTTTTACAGCAGCTTTAATGTACAGTGCACATGTATCCTGAGACTTATCAGGGGTTTAAAAATGTTTTTATCGTTATTATTAAATTATCACCACGGTTTAACGTTTTTAATACAAGCTAATCTTGTTTTATTTAAACATTAACAAGAATTATTAAAATATTTTTTATAATAATAAAACTTTATTTTTAATCGTGCGGTTTAAAATGCGGGTAAAACAAAATATTTTAAGCTTTTTTAATATTTAATTGGATAAACTTTTATTTAAAACTTCTAGCCAATTTATTTTTATTTTATTTAACTATATTAGGTTTATTAATGTTTCCGTTAATCAGGGAAATACTCTCCGCGTATTGTCGCAGTTTTTCTTAGAAGTAATATAAGCTCCTAAAAACACCAATCCAGATTGTGTTTTTCCACTGGACAATATCCAGCCACACTCGAATCTTTGATGCATTAAAGCAAGTAAATATTTTTGCAGCATCCCAGGTTTTGGTGCATCTATCCATTGAGTAATGCATAACATTTTTTAAGCACTTTTTAATTAGTATATTGGTTTGATCGAGTTTTAAAATGGTTTCGCTCAGTTATACAGCTTGTCAGCTGCACATTTTACAGTACTTATCTGTATTCTCTAATCTAAAAAAATTCAAAATTTCTAGTTTTTAGCGAGACTCTTTTAGAGTCGTAAGCTTATGCTATTGCCATCGTGTCCGTCTGTCTGTCTGTCTGTCTGTTAACCTTTGACCATATTCTGAGAGAACCGTAGATCCTAAAATTATAAAATTTGGCATACATACACTAGGGAGTATATGTAATCGAATAGTGACACCAAAACTGGGCGCCATGGATCATGACGCCCATTCTGGTGACAAATGTATTCTGAGAGAACCGTAGATCCTAAAATTACCAAATTTGGCATACATACACTAGGGAGTATATGTAATCGAATAGTGACACCAAAACTGGGCGCCATGGATCATGACGCCCATTCTGGTGACAAATGATATTTCTTAGAAAACCGTACAGCCTAGAATTGAAAGATTTTGGATAGATAAACTTGTGAGCATATGTAATCGAATAGTCAAAATTAACTTGGGCGCCATGGAACATTACGCCCAATTCTGGTAGCGCCAAGTTTAAAAAAAAATTGTGGTTACTACGTTGAAAATAATGAAAAAAGTGTTGCACATTTTAAATAAAAATATTAGTCCCAATACACCTCTTTAGTGATCCAAATGGATCAAATAAAGTCGTTTTAAAAATTTCTCAGTTGATAGTTCAAGTTTCTATTTTATTTTTTAAGAGTCTCGCACTTTGCCTGGCTTGCCAGACAATCTTATTTTAGTTTCCATTGTCATTATAACAGGTTTCTTTAACAAATACAAATAATCTTTATTAAATCTGACAATTGCGAGCCTTCGTTGTATAAACAATTTTTTGTTTTGTTGGGCTCAACTAGTTTCTGAATTCATGCTTAGGCTATGCTTTTCACTCACAATTAACTGTTTTTACATCTGTACATCGCAGACAGAAACTGTACAAAATATATTAGTTAAAAATCGCCAAATATATTTAGTAAACTAATTAAAAGATATATTTTGTAGTGTCCATTGTCGGCCCAGCAGGCAGGAGAAGGTAAGCAATTGCTTAAGAGTGGCCATGTTTTTCGTTTCCAGAAGTGGTAAAATGACCTTAGAGAAATTTTTTACTATTTTTTGTTTATTTATAGGGTTTCCAATTATTCGGTTTTTCAAAACTTCGAATAGTCGAAGGGCCTTAACCGCAAACTTCGAAGCTTCGAAGCTTCGACAAAATTTTCCCACAATTTTAATTGATTGAAATTTTGCGTTTTCAATCAACTTACTAACTAATTATTGCATTAATGAAATTTTCCCAACAGAGTGTTTAGTCTATTTCATCTAATCCTTCCAATTTATGGACCAGTAAAATTTTCAAAATGAACTTTTTAATCTTTTTCCTCAATTAGAGATAATTGAAGATTCTCAAAATAGTCAAAAAGATCATATTTCCAATTGTTCGGAAGATATCACTATATTCGAATTTTGAAGCGAAGCTTCGAATAGATGATTTCCCAAAAAATGGCCGAAGCTTCGAAGTTTCGAAGCTTCGAAGCCTTCGATTGGAATCCCTATTTATTTAGATCATGACAAAGACGACGAGTGCTGACGGCACCGTGGTGTAGATGAGATGATAAGACTTGCGTTGCGGTCCGCAACAAGTTATGATTGATTCCCAATTGTAGGTTATATCAAAAGGTCTCTCATATATATTTCAAATGTTCTTAATTCACTTCCAGTGTCAATGTGTATGTTCAAGGCGTGAATTTGCAGTATTAATCAATTAGATGAAGAGGTTGGCATTTAGTAACCAGAAGATTCTTGATTTTCTATTGTTCTCATAAAAAGGGTACCTTAATTTTTTTAATCGACACATATTTTAGTGTTTTAGAAATGTATACAGGTTAGCCGATTATTAATTATAAATCTATATTTTTTTCTAACAACATTAATTCTTTTTTTTGTCGTGATGGTACAGCATTGTACATTGTTGATTGTTTGGTTTTTTCATAAGGGTTTTATTATATTTAATATATTAACTTTTTTGATTAACAAATATAATTTTAAGATATTCACAGTTCTTACTTTTCTGTTTTTTTTTTTCAAAGAACTTATTTGTTAAATCCTGTTTACAAGTAGTATCAGTCAATAGCTCTGCTACCAGTCATCTCAAAAAGGTGAAACACATATCTCATATATATGTGATAAAATTCATTTTAACAAATATTTAAATTCTTATTTTGATTAAATGACTTATAATTTACTTATAATAGGCAAAATAAATAGACAATAATAGCTATATGAAATAAATTTCCAAAATTCAAATAAATTAGCGTAATTAAGAACAACTTTTGAGAATTGTAATGCGAGCAGGTTTGAACTGATTTAGGTAGCTCACTAATTTTAATAAAAACATTATTTTATTATCAAAACTTTGGTATTGGTTTCGGTAAAGTTTTTCGTGAACTAATGTTGCAACATGTTTGTATTTCACAAATTGTGGTATTGTGTATCACTGCCAATTGTCAAAATGTTTGATATCACATTTCAAACTGGGATATAAACAGGAATGATATTCCATATATACATATAATAATTTTCCTTTTCGTTAAAATAAATGGTAATCAATTTTTTAAATATTTTTTAAAAATTTAAATTTAAGTATTGGTTGATTTGATTGTTTCAAATTGATATACATTCAGTGGCTTTCTTTAAACGTTTAAGTATTCTAATTTCAAAATTATTTTATCAATTTATGTTATCGTTAAATATTTACACATTAACGGGATTTACGTATTGATTAACAAGAACGGCTCCACCAGCTGGTGTGGCTCTGCCATTACTTTCGAAGGCTTGAAGGCAAAGTATTATAATAATAATTCGAATTTTAAACATTTACAAGATTTACTCACTATACGTATGAAATTTTATCCATCAATTAAACGAATCTGACGCTGAATTTAGTTAAAATTATGTGTACACAGAGAGTATTTGTTCAGTAAATAAGGTCTCTTCAACTGTGAACTGTGTGAGACATTGAAATCTTCTTACTTTCTACTGATGATCATATTAGAGCATTCTTCTAAAGAGAAAATCGACAAAGGAAAATCAGTCAACATGCTTGAATACTGAACCAGAGGCTTTCTTCCAAATCTATGCTCCCTATTCTGAACTTCCGTTTTACATTTATTTTTTTGTTAATCAACTCAACGTGTCACTTTTCATGTCAGGTGCTTATTAGACACTCTACTACTCGCGAGTGCAAAAAAAATGTTTTTACTCATTCATTCATTCTCAAGACGCAACCACCATTGCTGGTGGACTTGACCAAGCCCTGATTACAGGTCAAGTTTCTTTGCTTTCGCGTAGCGTAGGGCGAATGCAAGGTGCCGACTGAGGAACGAGTGAGTGGCAAGCCCACAGCTGAAGATCCCACCGATCTTCCCCCGTTTTTACTCAAAGTACTTAATTTAAAATAAACTTTTGTTTTTTAACAATTTCTTAAACAATATGTGTTTTGTCAATTAATCACCTATTTTGGCCCAAAAGGTTATAATGATTATTAGTTTAAGTACTTCAAAAATTAGTTGGGTTTTATTGTTTGCGGCTAGGGTAAAAAACTTTGCTCAAATATCAACATTTAAAAATGGTAAAATGATTAAATTTCAAACAACTATTTCATCTCTTGTTAATAGATTAATAAATCTCTGGTTTTTAACTGGTTAACAAAAAAAATAATTTTAAAATATTTAAATTAACCATTATATTTTCACTGAGTATTACTTGTGGCACTATTTTTAACAGATTTATATTTTGTTTTGTAATGTTAATTCAAATGACAATAAAAGTTTCTTTATCATATACGGGTTATGTATATGTTACCGATAGCATATACAAGCATGCACATATTTATGCTTTTATTATTTCATACTTTAGTGTCACAAGTTGGTATGGAGTTGTTACTTACACAACAATCAAGACTACTATCAATTAAGTCCTGATTAGGTTTGTTAAGTTTATCGTACTGGCAATGAAGATGGTCAAGTGCTGACTGATCAATCTATTTATTGTTTCCTCTAGATTTTTTGGCTGGTGTCTTGTGGGTAGAACCGACTCCAGCTCACTAAATAGAATATGTCATTCAAATTTTTTTGTACCTAATAAATTAATTGATTCTTCTTATTATTTTTAAATGGATATTTTCTGTTTAATATTATAAAAATACAAATTAAATTTTATTTAAACATGTTTATAAATATTCAACTTTTGGTTGCTTTCGTGAATTTCTTCAATTCGACATATTATTTTAGTGTCCACTGTGTTCTCGTCAACGCTTTCTTAAAACGTTCCAAAAATCGTTTTTATTTGATTTATTTAAGTCTATTTTATGAAAATCACAGGACAACTAGGGAGAGACATCAGTTAGCTCTGCGTATTGAACAACATTCTCAAAAGTGGTATCAATATGAACAACCATTAAATTTAAATTTAACAAATTTAAATTTTGTTGGACAAGCCAATCTAGTATCGTTTCATTGATCATACTTTGTTGAAAGATGTTAGAATGTTTATCATTGATCTAGACAATATAGAGTTTACAATTTTGTCTAACAAAATTTCAATCTTTGAAATTAAATCCTTTCGAAGCAGGTGTTGCAAAAGGTTATCGCAAACTTATTTTGCTGTGCTTATAACAGCATTGTCAAATTTTTTAAACTTTTTTTTAAAGAATGGTTTAAAAAGTCATCACAAAACTAAGTTTTCAGCAATGTTTTATTATTATTATTATTATTATATTTAACTGATTATCCGTTATTTTAGATCAAAATACTTTGCACTAAACTTGTAACGTTTATAGTTTTATTATTTGTTATACGCTTTATGTTCTTACGGTTACTCGTATATACAAGATTGTTTGGATTGCAAGAGAATGCGACAATTGGTTGTGTAACTTTGTTGCCCAAGCAACAAAACGCAAACAAAATATTCCAAGTTTATATTAGTTTATATCTCAATTAAAAATTTTCATACGTACATATCGCGGTCCTATTATACCGGAGTATGATAAATGAATAGTACTCGAGATTTGGGGATGAACTGAATGTAGTTTAATTTAATTTAGAGAATTATTAACACAAATTCTAAACATGATTAAGTTTTCAACATTCGAACTGTTGAGTTAAAGATATGAGAATTCACAATGAGAAAATAAAGTAGAGGAAACATAAGTGATACATAGAATAACAAGTAATAATAATAATAAACGGATGATCACTATACAATGATGCAATATTGCTGGTTTTACTAAGTCTAAAAACAGGTTCGAAGGTGAAGAGACAAAGTAGAGCTTTTAAGCGTTGATATTGATACACTTTGGGAGCTCAGATCTGACCAGCGTCTTCAATGGTGAACACAACCTTAAATAAAGATAAACCGGAAAGGATTCAAGGGATAGCATTATGTTTGGTGTAAGTAGTTGTTTGTATTAATGTTATGTGGTTTAGGGATTTGTGGTGTATTGAGGAATCTAACTGTTTCCAGTATGAATCCCGATTTGTTCATTGAATTTTAGGTAATGACAACTAAAGGGGTGGTGTGTTATAATCTCGTTCATTTCTCATCACCATGAATGGCTTGTGCCACTTCACGTTCCCCAGCACTTCACAGTCTGCAATACAACAAGCACGACCAACCAACAGGACACTCAATAAGTAAGCAAAGGCGACAAGCTTTGACAAACAATCTATACTGATGATATTGAAAACACTTCTACTCATGAGTGCGCTTTCTTACTGGGTGAATCTTGTGATATTATGACGTACGAACGATTCTATTTTAAGTTTTTACACTGTTGTCAACCTGCACGATTCTATCGTTTGGAGGACTTTCCAAACTGTAATTGATGACTCGATTAAACCACATTATTGTCATCATTATTATTATATCGAAGATGACATACATTTGCAATATTCCAGCCAATCTTCCAAATTAAGTTTTTGATTAGACTTTGTTTATCAAAATGGTTAAGTCAACACAACTGTTGTGGCTGTGGTAAATATATTTACAGATAGAAGTTTGATTTGCAGAAGAAATTTGTCAAATTTAATAAAGGTTTCCCTCTTATTACTTCAAATGTTTTTGGTTCTCTAGAAAGTCTAGAAGGCAAAGACCTAGTGTAAATTCACAGCAGTACAAATTATTCATGAACTCCTGTTAACTAGTCACCTTGTTTCATTAATCTTAGGTTATGTTATTTTTGTTTGTTAACAAGCATTCTGTAGAAGCAGATTGCTATTTATAGCTTTTTTAAGTTTAATTCTATTTTTTAAATTCTCAATATTTTTTTACTTGATTTTTCATATGGTCAAAAAGTTTCATTATATTTGTAAAGATAATTTTATGTAAATTATTATAGCCTTTGAGTTGCAAATTTGGAATATAACTGCAAATCAGTACCTCTACCTTTCATACATTTATACTTTTCCGACACAGACAAACTCAATGTACTATCAGCAGCAATTATACTTGCAGCAATGTGACAAAACCATTCTATATTGTGTTTGTACAGTCGGACTTGAGTTTTATGCAAGCAATGTTCATCAGAATCTAACAATTGTGAGGTTTTAATCCATCTACTATATTTTAAAAAAAAATTATTTTGATGAATGGGAACCCGGTTGCTCCCCACTATAGATTTGTAGCTAGGTAGTCATTCATTAGTTTATTCTGAAAAGGTTAATAAAAGGTTTTCAGTATTACTTTTTTTTTAAATCGACACTTTACATATATAATTGATTAAAAGTTAATTTAAATTAAACATTAATTAGTTCTAATAAAGCATTCTGTAGCCATTAGTTTAAAAAACTTAATTTTTGAGCAAATGTTCAAACTAGTGGGTCATAAATTGGAGCTTGACCGTGATTGGTTGAATAGCGAGGGAGCAACTATTTTAACACAAAAACCCTAATTGACAGTTATAAAAATGAGTTACGTAATCAAATGTTAAGTTAGGAATTCGTACGACATGGTCATCTAGTTTATTGCGTTTCTCTCATTTTCAACAAAATTTTAAATTTGCAATTTTCTTTTTTTTTTGAATAGAATTTTTCAAGGTGTTTTTCAATTGTTGAATAAAAGGTTTTTTTGCTTAAGGCAAGTCGTGAAGCAATTTTTTGGTTAAAAATTCCAAATCATTTTAAGATCTTAAGTTATCAGTTATCTCATTATCTATCATCTGACAAAAAAATAGATCAATATTCCGACAAGAAGTTTAGAAAAATTAACATTTCCAAGATGCACTTTTCGTATTTTCCCCTTACCGGCCAATGCTTACATTTTAGTTTTCCCCCTTCTCCTGTAAACCTTGAACTAACCATTTGAAATTGAACTTGATTGTGTATTCAACTAAAAGTTACATCGACAATTTCTTCTAATACCAAAACTAGGAACAGACCTGTCCCTAAAGAAAACGTCCCTTTGGTGAATAACGGAGTCAAAGGTTCCAAAAAGATTTTCTAGTAGAAGTATGACATGACTGATTGGATGTTATCTACTTTTGATTGTACAAGTTTTCTTAAGAAGGGAGCATGCAAGCACGTGGTGGCTGTGGCTGTACGGGAGAAGCATTTCAAGGTCAAACCAGAAACCAAGGATATTAATTTGTTGGTTAGCAAGCGAAAACCTTGTCGACCACCTAAATCTACTTAGGCACTTTCTAGAAAATTATTTTACCTCATTTGATCATCCAATGAATTTGATATTAAGTATTTTTTTAAACTTAATTTGACTATTTTGTATCTATGGCCAATTTAATAACATTTGTGGCCGATTTCATTATATCTATGGTAAAAATAATTCTGCTTATGGCCACGTTCATTATGGTACAAATTAATTATTTTTATGGCCAGTTTCAATATTTTTTAATGGCCAAATTAATGTTTTCTCCATATATATATGTTCTTCATTAAACATTTACCAAAATTATATATATTGTTATTCATTTTTTAATTTATAATTCGCATTTGTTTCCCAAAAAATTAACGTTTTGCCTTTCGATGAATGATCTGGTTAGGACCGTTTTTTAAATACTTTCGATTCCAAATCTTTTAATTTTCATTTTTAAAATCTAGCACCACCAAACATTTTATTACCAATCCTTCAACCACCAAATTATTCTTTACTCGTATCCTCAATCTTGTTCATGTGAGAATTCTAAAGTTAGTAAGGGTTATGCTTTTAATCACAAAAAACGCCACTGATGAAAATTTGGCTAACCTTTATATCACTTTTCGTGATTAACTGTAATTATTTTTATCTAAAAACATATACGTATACAGTCTTCCAAATGAAAATGGTCTTTCCGATGGATATTTACAATCGTTAATATGTTTTTATTACCAATTTAAATGTAATTTCCCAATCTTTTTTATCTAAGACTAATTTTTTTAAAATTAAAAGTCATCTAACAACTATACTAGTTTTTGAACCAGCCTGCGTTATGGAGCCCTCTTGCTTTCTTATTTTTAAAAGATAAATAACGCCGTTGGCGTAAAGTCGGAGCGAACGGTATAGGAGATAGAAAATGTTTTTGCGAGATTATCTATTATTATTATTATTATTAGTTAGTTTTCACCTACCCTCCCACTTTACTTCATTGCCAACGTTAAACGTATACCAACTACTTCATACGTCATACTTCATACGTCATACTTCTAGTGCAAGCGCACTGTATCTCTTTCGGTCACACAACCAATTCTAAAGTCAATTGTATTATGCCTTGCTTAATGCTCAATAAAATCAAACTTTACGTCTCAAAAAAAAAAAACCTACCCTCCCACTTTACTTCATTGCCAACGTTAAACGTCTACCAACTAAACTGTGCCAATTTTCGATTAGCTATTTCCCACCTACCCTCCCACTTTACCTAAGTGCCAACGTTAAACGTCTACCAACTAAACTGTGCCAATTTTCGATTAGCTATTTCCCACCTACCCTCCCACTTTACTTCAGTGCCAACGTTAAACGTCTACCAACTAAACTGTGCCAATTTTCGATTAGCTATTTCCCACCTACCCTCCCACTTTACTTCATTGCCAACGTTAAACGTCTACCAACTAAACTGTGCCAATTTTCGATTAGCTATTTCCCACCTACCCTCCCACTTTACTTCATTGCCAACGTTAAACGTCTACCAACTAAACTGTGCCAATTTTCGATTAGCTATTTCCCACCTACCCTCCCACTTTACCTAAGTGCCAACGTTAAACGTCTACCAACTAAACTGTGCCAATTTTCGATTAGCTATTTCCCACCTACCCTCCCACTTTACCTAAGTGCCAACGTTAAACGTCTACCAACTAAACTGTGCCAATTTTCGATTAGCTATTTCCCACCTACCCTCCCACTTTACCTAAGTGCCAACGTTAAACGTCTACCAACTAAACTGTGCCAATTTTCGATTAGCTATTTCCCACCTACCCTCCCACTTTACCTAAGTGCCAACGTTAAACGTCTACCAACTAAACTGTGCCAATTTTCGATTAGTTAGTCTTGATAGTGGTTCAATGTTTTGAACAGATAGTCAACAATATGCAATTTGGTCCAAGGTAAATACAATCACACCTACGGTGTGAATCACAGCACTCCAGTGTGGGTGTGTTTGTCACTGCGCATCCTCTTTGCGCACAGCGGGCGCCCGGCTCGGCGTGTGTGCTTATCTGTGTAATACAGCCACTGTTGACACTCGGTCCCTACACATTTCTTTACAAAATTCGCATTTCCGCTGTACCTTTTTGACCTTTGACCAATATGGCCCCAAAACTATACAGCACATCTACACCACCACCAGAACATTGTGTTAAATTTTTAGACCGATCCATGCAGTCGTTTTCGATGAGTCGATAGCACAAGAAATGCCATTCTCCCAAATTTTTGGGGTAGAATCGTCACTCACTATCTCTCTCACACCCTCGCTCCGCTCGGGTGTTCGTTCGTCAGTTCGCTCCTCTAATTATTGTGCATATCAATATCTTTTCATTAAATTCCAATTTATTATTTTAATGAGTGTCACTGCTTTTTTTCTACAAGTGTAAGTGTTCCACAGAGGCACAAAGATTGATAAGAAAGTCGCGCAATAATAAATTCGATTCACAAAGATATTTATTTACCAAGCAACACGAAGTTTGACTAACTCGCACAAAGCACTCACCTCAAGTACCCGGTACACTGTATGACAAATACCTGTACATGTTTAAGCCACCTCTTCTCAATCCTACCTACCATCAACAAACGACAATACATAAAGCACCTATTTCGACTGTAACAACTCAACTTCATAACTTGGATACGAAAACAGCAAGATCCTTTACGCGGTTAAATTCGTATAACTTTGTCCGTTGGGGCTTGAATATTTCCTCCATTATAGTAAAAAGTTTTTTAATTTATTTTAGTCAATTCTTTGTTCAATATTAATATTTATGAATAAATGTAAATCTGGATTCAACATAATAACTGATTTTATAAAAAGTTATAATTAAATTGAATACTTTATCAAAATGTTTTTGTTTTTAAATTATTCAATCAACATTTGATTAATTTTTTCTTTTTAATTTTTGTTCACTAGTTTCTGTTCTTCCTAAGCATGGCTTTACAGAATCTCAGGTTTTGGCGCCTCTACAAGTTTATTCAGTAAAATAATTTTGAACACATTCATATATGATAAGTTTATTAGGAGTGAAACAATTGCATTTTTAAACAGGTTTTACTATTTTTTAAAATCTAAATAAACACTTTTCATATAAGTGTTGTTGCCATTCAATTAAATACAATTTAGGATCGTGACGTTGTTCAATTTACCCAACTCGCTGCTTTAAGACTATTCGGTATTTCAATATTTGCTAGTTTTTGTTTTGGTTCAAGTGTTCGCAGATTCTACGAATATAAAAAGTTTTATTATTATTTTTAAATCGACGCTTTTAGGTATAACACAAACGTTTTCCCTAACGGTTTTTATTTTTGATTAATTAATTGATTATTCTATAAAAATATGCTTTAATTTTTTCGCAATTTGTTTTAAGTCAATCAAAGAAGAATATGTTTATTATTAGAATGTATTAAATGGTATAACGTCTCGTGAAATTAATTTATTCAAAAAGAAAAATTTTAAATGGTTATAATTTAATTGCATTCTAGGAAAATATTAAATTTTAAAACTATAGCTTCGTTGGAGCACCACATTGCTCCTACTTCAATTCCTATTTTATCATATTCAATAGTCCAATTAACAGCAATTCTTCTTGTGCACTCCCGTTACAAATGGTCTTGCCCAAGTTTCATATAACCAAACCACTATTTAAATGGTCTACAATTTAAAACATTTATTACTATCTTCACACAATTGCGTATAATTTTACCACCTTACTGTATCATTAGGTTTCTCACCATTTAGTGAGCAATTCTTAATTGCTGTTTGTTTAAGGAGTTCTTTAAAAATGTTTATCAATTATTAAATTGAAAATTTTATTACTAATGTAGGCGCAAGACGGTCGTAGTTTTAAAAGATCACATTTAATGTGGCATTGTAGGTGCGTATGAATCTATGACGTGGTTCACTGTTGGTATTGCAATGGCCGAACACACACATTCACACTTAATAATTACATATTTCATAACAAAAATCTTTATTTATTATTTATTCATATAAATGGTGATTACACTCTTCCAAGCTTTTTAACAAATAGTTTCTGAATTTTCAGCGACATTTCATTAAGCAAAGTAACATTTCTTATCGACATCGAACATACGAGAGATGGGCCAATAACGGTAACTATAGGGACACATCCAAGACAGGCTCAGTACAGTCGTTTCAGAAACAAGAATTTGATTTGTAATAAGAAAAACTATAAATTAATTGTAACCATTGAACCACAATTCTAAATATTAAAAGGTCTCAATTATTTCTTCAGAATCGTGCTATGACAATTGATTAATTGATTTGAACTATCAATTTAATGAATAATTATTGTCTTGTAATTTGAACGTAGATAAAATTTAATGGTCACCCAATGAATATATTCACTTCGTTAAAGTCTCTTCAAGCTTATTTTGTATTTCTTTATTACTTGGCTATTTATAAAATTAAAGTTAATTAATTGGGAATTTGACAGGTACGAGTATGTTGTACTTTATTATTAGTCTTTCCCTCCGCTTTTTGCCAAAGGTCATAAATTACGAATTCATGCTTCACAGCATTATTTTTTATTTAATTTTTAATGCGGATATATTCTTTGATTTATTTTTATAAATGGTGTGTAGTATGGGCATGAGCAAAGACACATGGCCTACCTAGTGCAAGGTCAATTTATTTTGATTCAATTTCTCTTTGATTCAATCAAGAACAACCAGATGTAATTTTATGAATCTTTGTATGTTTATTCTTAATTATCAATATTTTATTTTAGATGGTTTTTCGTTTGCATATACCTTGTAAATATTATGCTCTGAAAATATGTGTAAAAAATAAAATATAAAGATGATGATTTTTGTGTTTTTATATTATCTAATATTTCTTCGCTCTGAAAGGTAAAACAAATAAAATTCATTTTACCGCATATTGAAATTCTTATTTTTAATAGTAATAACTAACAAAATTGAAACTAAATTGAATAAATCCCACAAATACTAATAAATTTTTGAGAATTAGGAAATTTCCGCTTTGAACTGATTAAGGTAGCTCATCACCAAAAAAATTCACTATCCCAAAAAGTTCATTTCTGTCCGGTCACGTAATTTATATTTTAGTTTTGCTTATATTTAATCAATAATTCAAAAGTTGCAACATCAACTCTATATTGCAATTCAGCTCATTCAATTCGAAAACACAAATCGAGATACACTCTAAAGTGTCAGTGAGATTGGGACTGTAACACACTGAAGTCAATCCGTAAATGTCAACACAGATGGGTTTTGCTCCAATTTATTATACTACAAATGAATTGAATCTGTTGTTCTGAATTCTGAATATGAACCCACTAGCCGTGACTTTGTTTCAAACATTCGGGCCTCCACAAGTTATTAATCGTTTCTTATAGTATTTTCAATTCTGGACACGATGGTATCCTTCATTTGTCCCAATGACGAACCGTTCCAGAGATATGGACCGGTAAAGTTTAAGGGTACCACTTTTTGGGAATTTTTTTCTCCATGAAGATTTGACATATCCACCAGTTTAAAGTCGTAAAAATCATCATAATAGTACGTAGAATAACTGTGAATTTTTTCAGGAACATTCATAAACATTGAATGCATCAGATCAAACATCGAAAATTACGGTTTTAAAACGTGCTCAAAATAGGCCCTTTTTGCTATGTTTTTAAAACCGTAATTTTCGATGTTTGATCTGATGCATTCAATGTTTATGAATGTTCCTGAAAAAATTCACAGTTATTCTACGTACTATTATGATGATTTTTACGACTTTAAAATATGAAAAAAATGTCCAATCTTCATAGAGAAAAAATTCCCAAAAAGTGGTACCCTTAAACTTTACCGGTCCATATCTCTGGGACGGTTCGTCATTGGGACAAATGAAGGATACCATCGTGTCCAGAATTGAAAATACTATAAGAAACGATTAATAACTTGTGGAGGCCCGAAGGTTTGAAACAAAGTCGCGAACCATCAATTTAATGGTACTAGATTATATATTTTATTTTTTAAATGTAAATATTAAATGTAATCATTCGCAAAAATGTTATAAAAGTCTTACTATCTGAGAAAACGGTATCGAACGTATATGCTAATGAGTACTCGTGTGACATGTCAGTTGAAAAAGTGTGTAATTTTTTCAATTTTCAATTTTCATTTAAAAAGGGGGTTTCTGACTATTTTGATTGTGATTCACAATCAAAATAGCTTAATACTCAATTCCTCTTAGTTAATCTATTTTGTAAATATGCTGCTTTCATTCTTCAATTGAAATCATTTCTTTAATTGGAATGTTTGCGATGTGCGTGTTATGTGTGCTTGATAGTCAGACAAGAAAAGGTTTTAATTATTTTTACAAAATAACATATTCGTTTATTTTCTTTTATATTTTATAATAGAGTGTTATTAAGTTTTTATTTCATGCGAAAGATTGATTAATGACGATAAGGCGAATTGAGTTGAGTTGCTGTGGAGCAGTGATCCAGTGATCCAGTGCCCACAGGCTCTTGTATCTGTGTTAGTATTAACTCGATCACTATGCAATGAATGAATGAATGAAACTATTTTGAATAGTTATAGTTTTGACTTCGGTTCTTTATAACAGCAGAAGATTCTCTTTTGTTCCATTAATCATTTTTTTACACTAATATTTATTTATAGACAAACTACATTTAACTAAATAATCAGTGGTGCCAAACGATCTTTATGTTAAATGACTTTGCTTCAACTTCTTGTGTTTGGTTACTTTAATGGTTTCTATTTAACTCCAACGGTTTGTCTGTTCTTCATTAAAAAAAATATTTTTAACCGATTTCATGTAATGTTTGTGAACTTTTTCGTATGTGTCAAGATTACACCGAATCGACTTTTTTACAATATTTTTTAAATATACATTTTTGACAACTTTTGAGAATTGTAATGCAAGCAGGTTTGAACTAATTTAGGTAACTCATCACAAAAAAAATGTTCATTAACCCAAAAAACCTATTTCTGTGGGGTCTGGTAGAATTCGAGACACACAAATCGAGATGCACTCTAAAGTGTCAGTTAGATTGGGAGTATAACATGCTGAAGTCATACTGTAAATGTCAACACTGATACGTTTCCCTTCAATTTTCAGAGGAAGAATCGTCGCTCACTCACAAACTCATACAATCTTTTCCTTCTGTCACAACTAGGTCTGTTGACAATCTCTATCTATTTGTCTGTGCCACCAACTGTTGTGTCCATCAACAAACAATGTTTGTCTTCCGAATGAACCCATAATTAATTTCAAATTGCAATAATTTTAACTTGTTTAAAATTTTAAATATTTCTCTCTGTCCTGACAGAGTTGTCTATGATTTTTCCTGCTCACTGAAATCAATTTCTTAAATGATAATTGTAAATTCACATTTACAATTTCTTTTACCAAACATTTTTTCTTCAATTGCTATAATGTTTTCAAAAAGTAATCTCACAGCTTTATTATATTCAACCTTGTCTTTGAAGGTTTTTCGGTTTCTATTGCTTTATTTATTTAAAAAAATCTTAATTCGGTGGCTAATTCTGGCAGAGAACTCACTGCATAACAAAGGAGTGCTGATTATTCCGTTTCAATTACTCAATTGATATCTCGACAAAAAGTCAGTTTCTGTTTCTGGTTTGGTATTGAAGTTTTAGCCACAGAGAGGTTTTTAATGATTGCAAGTGTCTAATATGAATATTATATATTTCAAAAACTGGAGTTTAAAAGAAAACTGGTTAGAGAGAAACTTTCGAAAGAAAGTTAATTTTAATACCTATTTTCGGTTTTGGCCCATGGGCTGATGGATACCCGTATCTTAAATATTATACATCGGATTCTTGATACATAGTAAAGGGTTTTAAGATTAATTGATAATTTCTTTGAAAATCCCTTTCATGAATGATTTTGAAAAGGTAACTTGACTCTCTTGAGGCTTGCTTTCTTTGCCAGTTACAAGTTAGCTTGTCTATGTCTTCGTCAGCGTTTCTTTGTGTTTCGTAATACAAAATTCGTATTTCTTAAATATTTTACTAATTTTTCAAAGTTAACTTAATAGCGCATTTGACACGTGTTTATACTTTCAATGTTTTTAGAATTTTCTCTTAGATTATATACTAACACAAACTTTTCCGCTACAGCAGAAGTGTAATTTTTAAAATACGTTATCACAACTATTTTGTTACTTAAATCACAGCATTGTACTTTAGCCATGATAAGTTAAATTCCTGAAATGTCTGAATAAGTTATTCCATTTCTCTATCTATCAATTAGAGGTTTGCAATTATGGCTAATAGATTTAATTGTCGGAGCGGAACGTCGAGCGAGCGAAGCGAGCGAGTAAGTGTAGTGACGACTCTGCGTTGACTCAAATGGAAAAGGCTTGTCCTGGGGATAGCGTCAATACAGTTCAATGGATCGATCTGAAAATTTTACACAATGTTCTGGTTGTGGTAAAGTTGTGCCTTTTGGCCAATAGGTCAAAGGTCAACGGAACAGCGATTTTTCACAAAAAAAATAAATCAAATTTTGCATAGAAATGTGTAGTGACTGAGTGTCAACTACTAAGTGAGAAGTTGACGTGTGTGTTTGTTGCACTCTTATGGCACATCGATGACTGAACTGATAAGGAAAATTTCGCGATACCGCCGCTCCGACTTCACGCCAACGGCGTAACTTAAGACTAGTAAAGGTATCTTACATATATTTTAAATGTTCTTAGATCACATTCAGTCTCGATGTTGTAGGTCAGGTGTGTGCACTTGCAGCATTACCTGAGATTCATGAATTAAGGGAAAATGTTGTCAACGAGTGTCTTTTTCGTGATTTCCTTCTTTTCTTTTTTGTATGTTCTTCTAAATTATTTTTTTAATTTCTTAACTTTATATACATATTTTAGCTATGTAAGACACAATAAAACACCAGTTCAAATTGTGTTAGTCAAGCTTATCTAGTATCGTATTGGGCCTAGTGTTCAAGATATGTTCCAGTACTGTTATGAATCAAGCCATTTTTGCCTCTGTTTGCTTTTGATTTTTTTCAAAGGTTATTTTAAAATCATTATCCAAAATATTTAATCACTATTTAATTGTCATGTTCTATGTATTATCATTATATATAACTTTATGATAAAATGGATGATAAATTTATCATAAATTTGGTTATCAACGATCAGTGTATTCAAAAGGTTATAATTGTTAAATAACTAATTTTAATATTCTAAATTTCTTTGCTTAAATTGTTTATTTTCTTCGTGTGTAACTTCGACAATTAATGGACATACATTCGGTGGCGTTAATAAAAGGTTTTATTTTTTCAATTTTCCAAATTATTTTATCAATTTATATTATCTCTAATGATTTACAGATTATTGAAGTCTGAAGATTCGATTAGCGCTTAGTTTTAAAGAGAAAATCGACAATGGAAAGCAGTCAACGTGATTTAACACTGAACTAGAGGCTTTCCCCCCAAAACTTTACTCCCTGTTTTGAACTTTTGTTTTACATTCCTCTTTTGCTTTTCAACTCGACGTGTCACTTTTCGTGTCAGGTGCTTACTGACATTGTACTACTATTGTGATAACAAAACGGTTTTTACTCAATGAACTTAATTTAAAATATAAAATTTCGTTTAAATTTTTTAACAATATCTGTTCTGTCAATTAATAATGTTTGACTTTTTTTGATTTTTTGTGTAAATAAAGGTAACTCTATAAATACGTATTTCGCACAAGTCTCCCAAACATACTTTTATTTGTAGGTTAACCCTAGACCATTCAAGGTGAGTCTCCGAGACTCACCTTCACAGAAGAATGTAAATAACTTTGGGATCGTAATAGATAGAGATCCATCCTTCCAGGTATCATATCTCTACTATGTTTTACATATCTTGTGAAAAAATTAAGTTCATAGGTTGAACGGTTTATTCCAAATTACCAAAAAACCAAACCAAAGTTGTTGCCAAAAAAAGACCTATCCTGCCTTTGGCAGTGCATTTGTCAAATCTCGCCCGACTCCTCCTTTGCTATCGCCGCGGTGGCTGACCACCGCTTCTTGTGTTGCGCTACAGGGAATGTGCAGGCCATAGGGGGCTTCATGCAGAGCGTTGTATGTTTGGCTGTCTCGTATGTCTAAAGTCTAGACTGAACAATGACTAGTCCAGCAAAAAGTGTCAACACAGTGTGGTTGCTGGCTAATCTTTTTGCCACTTACACCTGTAATAACCAAATCAATCGAAATGTATACGTTTTGCTACATTCAGTAAAGGGACCATGTGCTCGGCACGTTTAGCATTACATGCATGTTCGGATAGTCATTCTATGGTGCTGTGAATAAAACATTATTATTTTTATTTTCGATTTGCTTTATTTTTAATATTTCAAAAAATCATGCCTAAAAAACTCAACACAATCTCAAGTAGTGTTCAACCTGTCGGCAGTCGCGTGCTAAGATCTAAACCACTTCGCAATCAAACAGTGAAAGTGAGTAGTGTTCAGTCTAACCGAAAGGCGACAAAACACACAGCAAAACCAGCAAATAAACGATTGCCAACACCTAAGTTTCTCAAACCAACATTGAGGAAACGTGTTCAACCAGTACTTCAAGTTCCACCTGAAGAGGAACTTGAGGATCCAAACTCTAGTGATTCCGAAACAGAAGTTGAACAAGAAGAGGAGGATTACCAATCAGATCATCAAGATGTTTGTGATGACGATATTCCGAACGGTTCTATACCTCTAAATTTTCGTGTTGTGAAAGATCTTAGTTCTGTGGTCAATTTGAACAGTGTGCCTCCTCAAAACAATCAAAATGAATTGAACGAAAATGTTATCAACAGTGGAAGTAGCTCAACAACGCATTCCACAACTGCTGCACCAGCTCAGACCACTTATATTCGTGCAACCAAAGAAATTAAAGTTGTCAAGTTGAATGCTGCAAAAATTTTTGGCAGAGAAAAAGAAAATAGTACTGTGTGGCATAGCGATCCTATTGGAATGAGTGCTTCTGAGTCCCAACTTCCAAAGAAGCGCAAAGTAGCTGAAATTAATTTGGCTCGAAGTGCAACTGATTACAACAGAGTCGTCAATTTGCCTGAAGGTAATTATCAATGTAATAAAAATTTATATTTTACAATTTGTAATATCTTATAGGTGGCCTGCAAACTCCAATGGATGCCTTTGAACTTTATTTTGATGACAAATACTTCGAAACTTTGGCCAAATGGACTAATCAGAAAGGCCGTCTGAAAATCGGAAGTAGATTTAAAGAAACTGACACCACTGAGCTGAAGGCTTTCATTGGAATTTTGATCACTTCTGGAATTACTAAACAAAACTACACTTATGATCGAGTTTTATGGAATCCCCGTTTGGGTGGACTTGTGTTTCGTGCTGGAATGTCATTGAACCGATTTCGATTATTACGCAAACTTCTTCGGTTCGATGACGCATTTACTCGTAAAGATAGACGAATTGACAGCAAATTAGCTCCAATCAAGGAACTATGGGACGAATTTGAGAAAAAATTGTCAAAGTACTATATTCCTGGTCAAAATTTAGTAATAGATGAACAAATGGTTGGCTTTCGTGGTCGCTGCCCATTTCGCCAATACAACTCATCGAAACCTGATCGTTATGGTTTCATCATCTATTGGATTGTGGACGCCGATACCTGCTTTCCGTTGAGGGCTGTTCCATATTTGGGCAAGAATCACACAAGAGATAAGACCATATCTCTTGGTGAACATATGGTTCAGGAATTGACTAAGCCATATTTTGGTGTTACTCGGAATCTCACAACCGACAACTTTTTTACCAATAAGCAACTGGCTGATAAGTTGCGAAAGGAAAGAATTACACTTGTTGGAACTGTTCGACAAAACAAACCTTGGATTCCTGCAGATTTCACGAAAAAACGCGAACATGGCACTTGCATTTATGGTTATCAGCATGACTCAACTCTCTTGTCATATCAAGCAAAAGAAAACAAGTTGGTCTATCTTTATTCGTCGATGCATCTTGGGCATCAAGAACACGAAGGGCCATATACACTCCCACCTATTGTCTCATTTTACAATGCAACCAAGGGTGGTGTTGATACTATGGACCAGATGGTCCACGAGTACAACATGAAACGACATACAAATCGTTGGCCATTTGTTTTTATGTGCAATATGCTTGATGTTGGACTTTTAGCAGCTTTCAAACTGTTTACGATGGTGAACAAAACTTGGAAAGAGAAGGCAAAAGACAGAAGATTGGTTTTTCTGGACGAAATTGCAACTAGACTTATTGTCCCGTATGTTTTGGAACGCAAGAAAAGCCCGAATGGCGTTCATACTTCTGTTATGGATGATATGAACAAGTATCTGGCATTTTGCAAAGATCATTTCGAGCTCGATGATGTTGCGTTGGAAGCGGAATGTGCCTCTGGTATCAATGTTTTGCGTAATGGAAGTGAAAAAGAAGCGAAAAAGAAGCGCTGCACGTTTTGTGATTCTAAGCGCGGAGTTATGGTGCAAAGAAGATGCTCCAAATGCGATAAACATTGTTGCGGCAAACATTGCCAAATTAGTGTAATTTGTCATGGTTGTAGTGAAGAGTAATCGAAAGAAACATATTTTGTATTATTCTGTCATTTTGTTTTTCAATAAACTTATAAACAGTGATTTTTTGCATTCAAAGTATAGTAAACATTTTCTATTGCGAAAAATTGTTTTGTAAATACAGGACAGGCAAAAATAAAACGTATTGAGTCCCATTAGAAATACATTCATTTATGTCAGTTTATATTTTACTTACTCACGTTCACTATTGCCCCTGTGCCACTCAAGCCAGTGGGGTCTCAGTTGGAAGCCTATTAGGCAGCCCGCGAGGAGCTGCAAGTAACTGACCGGACAAGTCGATCGTGTGCGTTCGTAGAGGGAGGGGACTATCTGCAAGAAGGAACGCACAATTTTATCATTTTTTATCTCTTAATCTAAATAATTATTTTTAATACAAATTTGCAAAGAATAAATCTACTTGAAATTATCTTTCACTTAGTATTTTTTTCATATTTTTATCTCTTATATTGGTTGAGTTATGAGCAAAATAAAAAACATCTACTTTGCGTGTCAGTAGCACTGTGAGAGTAGAGTCTCCGAGACTCACCTTGCGGGAATAGTGTGTTTTTAGAGGTTGAATGGTCTAGGGTTAACAAAAGTAATTTTATCATAATTTTATTCAAATATAAAACTTTGTTTACTAGCAGAGCAAATGAAGGAACGACTCATACATAAATCTAACTAATGTCCCTTAAAACAATTGAACATGTTTAAAATAATTGGGTTGGTTCTTGCAAGTTTAATAGGTTTTAGTTTTTAATTCTTTAATCAACTTTAACTATAATATTTCGGTTAATGTCTCTGTGTTCTGTTTCTATTGTTTATTAACCTCTCTGTCTATGACTCAAGTTTTGCACAGAAGTGCCATAAAAGTTCAAAGTGGCTTAAGATATTATTGTTGCAAATTCAATGTTTAGATTTTTAAATCTGGATTCTAGAAATTGCTTATCGCCTCTTCAGAATTTTCAAATGATTATTTCAATTCTATGTTACTTTGTTTATCACAAAATTGTCTCTTGTAATGTTTAACAGATTAACTGTCATTTTTGTAACTAAAAAATTCTTTAATTTCTTGATAGCTTGATTGATTTTAGATTTCAAATTTAATTTTAATAATTTTGTGTACTTCACACAATTCAGAGAAGGTTCTTCCAAATTGCAATTCTTTACCTAAACTAAACTGTCACAGCAATGCTCCTACCTCAATTCCGATTCCCACTTTTATTTCGATCCTATTTTTAATTAAACAACATTCATCAACATGTGCAATCCAACCGCTAAACTACTGGTCAAACTAGACATTTTAAAAAAATTCCTGAATGTATTGAAACAAAAATTTTTTTGTTTTTATTTTGTTGTAATCATTTATCTCTAAAATTATTTTTTAATGTTAAAAATAACAATAATTCAGAATATACCATATTTTTATTTCATCTTTTGAAAAGACCGCTCTTTTTAAATGGTTACACTCAATTTCATCTCAATAATGCTTAATGCTGCTAATTTGTATGCAAAATTTATTGAAGATTTCAAAACAAATTGCATAACATTATATTTTTTTAATATTCTTTTTACATACATTTTTTAAATTTCATAAATTACAATAATAAATTTATAGGAATCCATAATTAACTCTCTGTTAATGGACTATCTCTTTAAATTGTCCTACTGGTGCCAGTTTTACTAACACTCTCATCATTTGGTTTACTGGATGTTAGAATCTTGTTGAATTTGGGAAAAGGACACAACATAATTTCTCATTATGTCAGACATCAATAGTTGCCGATTTAAATTGTAAAACCTTTAAAAACCTTTTAAACCAAACTAGTCATTAAAAAATGCTGTGCCTAATTGTTACAAAAAAATTAATTGTTTTCTGAATTAATGAGGAAGCATTGGCATAGCTAGGAAAAGTGATTTTTACTCAAAAACAACTCAAACAATTAATTATAAGTTATATGTTAATTAAACATTTTTTCCAATTTACATAGAATTTATTTTTATTTTTCAATTTTCAATTATTTAGATTTTTGTTTAATATTTCTGAATTAAATTTATTTTTATACAACTTTTTTATAAGAAAAATTCCGTGTCATTGAATATTTTTTTCATCATCAAGCTACATTGATTATTCTAATTTTGTAACAACCAACATAAACCTGATTGGAAACAATGCTCCAATCTAAATTCTCTTTCCAACTTTTTATTTATGCACCTCAACAGTATTCATTCCAGTAGTGCACTCCGTTCCAAGTGATGTATACCGAGTAACATCTTGCTGAACCACTACAACTGGAATATAAAACAAGTCTGAACATTGCGAAATAAGTCAAATTCGGTGCACAGTGGTCGATCAGAAAAGACTTCCATGAGTGGATATGTGATATGTGAATTAATGAGAATTCTCAAATATATGTAAAACCAAACTTGGTTTATTTTTACGGCAAAACGTGCAAAACGTTAGTTTTGCGGGACTTATACGAAATTTAGTTTAAAATGCAACCTTTAAAGAAGTCAGTTGAAAAGATGTTCGTTCCAATGTAACAGAAGAGTGCATGATATATGACCAGGAGATAGGTAGAATGATGTCTGCCTTTACATTGTTCAATACTTCAACTAAATGCAAGAACAGAAATGCTGTAGAGGAAAAGATGCAAGCACCAATGCGCAAATTGAAAATTAATTTGTATTTTCAGTTTTTTTGGCTCGATCATTATTTTATTGATTGACAGGTATCATTTTAATTCTGAACTATTGAGCAAAATTAAAATTAGTTAAGTATTGGTTCAAATATTGTAAAATTAGCTTATTCTTTGAATGTTTAAATGTTTAAGTTATAATTTTAATTTAATTTGGAAGAAACATTTGTGACTAATTATATGCATGAACAATAATTACAAGGGATTATTTAAGATTTATAAAGAAAAATTAACCATTTTAAACTTAGTATCGTGATTCTTGGTAATATAAAATAAAACTATTCATATCTTCTTCAAGTTATCCCTCTCAAGCCAACATACGTCTGTATGTTTGGGTGTGTGTGTAACAACTTTAAATAATAACGAACAAACAATAAAGGGTGCTGCCTAAACTATAAAGTCTTAAAGTCTCAAAATTTTAATCCGTGAAATAAATTTCTGTTAAATTGTTAATAGTGTTTGAGTATCGTCTTTTATAAAATATTATTTACCAATTTAAAAAAATATGAAATTTAATTTTTAATAGAAAATATATGAATAAATTGTCAAGAAATCATACATATAAGTATACTGGATTTTTAATCTTCACAATTTATCACTAACTAACTAACTAAAGCATTACAAGTTGTTGGATTACAAATAACTAAATTAGTGAGAAGATGAGATGAAGGTTAAGGTTAGTTTACCATTTGCATTGGCAATGCTGGAAAATTGTGCACTGTGCAATGGCATATTTGTCCATTCTCATATATAATTTTTAAAGTCAGAATGGGAAAACATGAGATTTAGACGTTTAAAAAGAATTACCTTTTACATTGCAAAATCAATCTACAAAATGAAAATATTAAATTCATATCTGAATTAGATCTCTTGCAATTCCAAAAAGTAGAAATAAAAAAAAGTTTAATGAATTTAGGTTAGGTGCCGTGTAGGATTGGGTTTTGGTTAAGGTGTTAGGTAGGTTAGGTGCCGTGTAGGATTGGGTTTTGGTTAGGGTGTTAGGTAGGTTAGGTGCCGTGTAGGATTGGGTTTTGGTTAGGGTGTTAGGTAGATTAGGTGCCGTGTAGGATTGGGTTTTGGTTAGGGTGTTAGGTAGATTAGGTGCCGTGTAGGATTGGGTTTTGGTTAGGGTGTTAGGTAGGTTAGGTGCCGTGTAGGATTGGGTTTTGGTTAGGGTGTTAGGTTGGTTAGGGTGTTAGGTAGGTTGAAAATGTTTTATTGCGTTTTAAAAAATCAAGTTTACAAATGAGACTTATAAATGTGTTACAGTTTGTTAGTGCAAGCACTGAGAAGCATGTGTCTTGTGTACACAGCTGAGTTGAGGTTGTATAAATGAGGTTGTGAATGTGTTTTAAACAGAGAGTGAGTGTCAAGTTTGTGATAGAGAGTGTTTTACAAAGTTGGTTTACTAAGGGAGTGTGATTGAAATCAATAATTCAAAAGAAATATATACAAGGGAAGAGGGAAGTGGGCATAATTAAATCTGACTAGGAATGGTAATTTACAAATGAGGAATACATTACGGAGAATAATACTTTGTGCATTATGTACATGAGTTGAAATCGCATGCTTTTTTTCATTTTTTTTCATTTTTTTTGTGCATGCGAATCAAATCAGAATCATTTCGATTATTTTGTTTTGGTTGTTATTGGTTGTCGTTGTGTAGGATTGGGTAGATTTGTGCGATTACTTTCAGGAAGATCTTGTGTTAGGTAGGTTAGGTGCCGTGTAGGATTAGGTTTTGGTTAGGGTGTTAGGTAAGTGTGGGCGTGGTAGTTCAAGTGGTCTCAGGTTCAGACTAAAGACCACGGATATAATCCTTGGTCTTACTTATTACACTTTATAAGTTCAAATTTAAAATTTAGCACCCGCAGGGCCCACTAGTAATATCTATTTAATACGTAGTTTAAAATTAGTTTAATCTTTTTTTAGAATTCGCTGATTGGAACTGATATGTTATTTTAATTATATTATCCGTACATCACCTAAATTTGCCTAAAAGGTTTTTAATGTTATTAGTTTAAATACTTTAAAAATCAAGTGTTATTATTGTTTGCGGTTTAGCGTAAAAAGCGTTGCTCAAACATCAACATCAAACTACCTAGGCACAGCCAAGCACTGTAGTATTAAAAAAATAAATAAAACCCAATAATTTAATATCTTTGTTTCATCTTCATTTTAAACCGCCTCTTTCAAATAGTAACCATTAAAATCCATTGGCTCTCCACTGGCAAACAATGCTACTACCTGAATTCCCATTTTCCACTACAGTCGATAGAATTCATTCCTGTACAGTTTAAACTCCAATTTTATTGGTCCAACCGCTAAACTACAGGTCAAACTTGTCCTTAAAAAAAATATTTCTTAAATGTATTGAAACAAACTCTTTTTTGTCATACATTTTGTTGCAATCTTTTAACTCTCTAAAAATATTTTTTAGTTTCAAAAATAACGATAATTAAAAAAGAAATTATATATTAGTATCCTTAGTATTTCAGTGGCGACTGCTCTTTTTAAATGGTTACACTCAACTTCAACTCAATAATCACTTTATGCTGCTACCTCAATTTATTTGTCTCTCTCCATTCATTTGTCGGCTCTATGCTGTTCTTTTTTGAGTAGAGCTTTTTCCTAACTAGATAAGAATGTTTGCGAGTTTTTTGGGTGAATACAAGAAAAACTGGAAAAATAGTTTGATTTGGTTGTGTATTGGGGTGTCCCATCTAATTTTTTAATTTATATGCTTGTTGTACTGTTTTTACAAAAGGTTTAAACTTTATTATCATTTTGAATAATCTTTTACTTAAAGCTTCCGGTTAATTATTGATGTTTTATTTAGTTTCACTATTTCAATTTTATTTATATCTCATTTTTAAAGGAGCTAAGCGGTGATTTTTTTACACAGCATTCTCGGCTCCGTTTTGAAACAAATCTTACTTTCAATAAATGGCGTTATTTTATACTTGTCATCAAACATCAGCTGACGTTATGATACCTTGTTGATAACTAAAAAGTTTTCATTAAATTTTCTTGAACAATTTAATTTAAAAGTTTCAATTTATAAACTTTTTTCCAGTAACTAATTGTAAATTTGTTATAATTACTATGAAGGACTCTATTCAATAGTCTCCTGTCAATTACATTGTATTTGACCTTCAACACCATTTAAAAACCATTTAAAACTTAAAAAACTTAACAAATCGAGATATACATTACACGCTCGATTAAACTGTCAGTGAGACAAAACATTGTGTACCTACTGAATTCATTCTCTAAAGGTCAACATTAAAATATACTAATTTGTTTCACACCTCTTTATAGCACATAACAGCATTCATTTCAGTTCAATCCCATTCCAGTGAAGACTGATGTTTAAAAATTAATTTTTTACGAAATAAAAAAATAATTAATTTTTAGTCAAAATCAGATTGAAATTCTTGAAGGGCAAATTGCACGGTGCAAGTCGTGTCGACCAACGCCAGTGACTGGTGAGTAAGCCAACAGATAAGACGTCAAAAACGCTTTTCGCTAGACACCACCACACACGTCCACTACCTCGTACACCACACTGCCACTTCCACCAACCTAAAAATCTGATCAGCAATCCGGGCTTTGGGCAAGGCGGGAATATTGCGAACACCCATATCACTACGGTTTATACAAAAGGTTTTAAGCTTTTAATTATTTAATTGGAACAACTTACTTAAAACTTTAAGCCAATTGATTTCACTTTTATTTCGTTTAACTATATTAGTTTTATTAAAATTTCTGTTAATCAGGGCAATATTCTCCGGGTATTGTTGCACTTTTTCTTATACTGCATTCTCAGAGATAGAAGTAATATAAGCTACCAAAAATATTCAATTTACATTACTCAGTATTGGATTTTGTCCACTTTATATTCATTATCGGGACTCCATCAGTCACCATGTTTTAACAATCAAATAGCTGTTATTTCACCAAACTTTAATTTCAGTTTTGTTTTCTAGTTTCCTTTTGAAACAAACTGATTTCCATCAACTTTTATTTGATATACATGAATCCCCTTTGAAAATATGAACTTTGTTTTTTTTGCATCGCGTCCTGTTGCATAAAGGGTTTTTCCGACAATTTTAGATCAATATTTTATAGTTTGGATCATTGAAAAATATATAATAATTTAAATTAAAATATTGTTTAATTAATTTAATCGTTTTTACTATTGAGATTACTTTGTTTAACTCCTGACGATTCTTTTCAAAGGTTTCTTTGAGTTTTTATAATTAATGTGCATTTGTGTACATTTTTTAATAAATTCAAACAACATTATTCAAAGAAAGTGAGTCTTTTTTTTATCAAATTTTACTTTTAAACATTTTTTAAATAAAACAAAATTTTCATTTAAATTTAATTATAAATTGTAAAGTTCGAATGCATGGACGTGGCAAGTTGGAACAACAATTTGATTGTGCATTTGTTTTTATCTCTGCTGCTTACAACATGCTTACACTTCAAAAGGTAAAATCGCAGCTAGGCTTCTGTGCTCATTACTTATTAATTCATTAGCATTGTAATAATTCTAGTTAAGTCTAGCTGATTATTAGTAAATCTCAGTGCCTTCAACTTTGTATTTTGAATTAATGCATTTTTACACACATGAATGTATCAGTCTTTTGCTGGGTCCGGTAATGTTTCACTCTAACGCTGGTACAGCACTCGTGAATTTATAATTAAAAGGTTTTCATTATTATTTTTTAAATCGACACTTTACATATTAATGTATTGTATATATAATTTTATTCAAAATAAACATTGATTGGGTTTAATAAAACATTCTTTAACTTTCTTACTAGCTTTCGGTAGGTACAACAAAACTTGGATTCAATAATTAACGTGCTCAGTATCGTAGCTCATTTCTAAGGGCAATAAAGGTCTCTCTATATATTTACAGTTAGCATACATTCACATATTTTTTATCCCATTTTTAATTGATTTATCTACAGATGGTTACGAAGGAAGTTCGTAATTCAAGAGATGGATGAATGTACATTAAATTTAAATTTACAATTTCTTTTTCCAATCTCTTCTTTGCGTTCCTAAAGAATTATCTCACCAATATTTAGCAATGCTTATCACATATTTCTATTTATGTTTTTATAATTGTTTACCTTTTATGTTAAGAGTTTTTCTCTTAAACTTTCAACCAATTACTAATAATTTTGATTACATTTTTTTCCGTTCAATCTCATAATCACAAAAGTGTTGGGCTTTCATGGTTCGGAGCGGCTTGTAAAAAGGTATTACAGTTTTGAACATTATTATTTATATTAGTAAAGACAAAACATTACATTTTTAAAAATGTTTTCCATATTAATACAAATACAAATACGAATAAAGTGATTAAATTCTTAGAATTGGTTGTGCTAGTTTGAATCAGTTTGTAACAGTTCTGGTTATAAAAAGGTTTTAATACATAAAATCACATTTTCAATTTATTTGTATCTTTTGATGCATGTTTCATTTTAACATAATAAAAGTTCAAATTCAATTTATGCTTTAAGGACTGTCGCGGACACGTCCTTTATGAATTGCCCCTTAACACATTTTGATATATTATCTTTGAATGGTCATAGCTCGCTTAATACTTATCCGATTTCACAATTCAATAGCTTAAATTAAAGATAAACCGATTGGCTTTCTTGGCATTTGAAAACATTTCCAGATATAATTTTAGTTTATGAAATAGATAATCAAATGTAAAAAAGTAGGGCATTTTTGACACTTTGATAAGATCTCATAATAAACTGAGATACATTTTTATAGATGTTTTCAAATCGCCTATTAGAAAATTTTGTTAGCTTTAACAATCGCGAGACTGAAATGGTCAAATTTGACCCAAAGTTCTGTATTTTTGAAACTACGCTTAAGTCCTTTATTCGATCGTATCGAATTTTTGTCTAGCTGACTTTCTTTGCAAATCACATATTTTATCAAAAAGAAAAATTGAAAAATCTTATCAGATCATTGATAAAACAGTGTCACTGCATAAAACTTTGATAATTTTTTACTCGAAAGTCTTTTGGAATATTGGGTTGAGATTTGGAATATGATATCCTCTCAATGGTATCTCTAAGTAGGATTTTTAAGAAAATTTAAATATTAGCAATTAGGAAGATAGAAAGCTCGAATTTTCAATAAATCTTCTCAAAACGCTACCCTCTGTGCCTTTGGTAGTGCACTTTGTTGAGAAGTGGCTCCCTCTCTGCATGACCGTTTGTCATCTTATGCTTAGTCATGGTGAAGCCACTATGTTTACTGTCACTCAGTGTCTACATAGCCACACCATCACCACACAGTGACAAAGCACAATTGCTGCTCCCTATAAAAGGACTTCAGTCTGAAGCTGTCTATCATCGAGTGTCTCGTATGTGTTCTGATCAGTTGTCTCCACTACTTGTGCTAACGCAGAGTCTTCTACTTTACAGATTGTGTCTACTCAGTTTCTGACGATCAACTTCCATCTGGCTCTACCACACAAGGATCATCATTGGTTTCTTTGTATGGCGCAGTGTCTACTTAGTTCAACCAAACCCTTCTGTACTTTTATTCTTCACCAATAAAGCTTTTAACTTAACACGTTATCAGCACGACGCTACAAGATTTAGCTCGCAAGCCTCTTTATTGGTGGACTGTTCTCCCTCTGTGTCGTCCTCATGTGGATCGTCCTGAATGGAAAGCCGAGCCAAGATACTGATCGACCGATACGGGACAACCGGAAGTATCAGGAAAGCGAAATCGTACGCTTGAATGGAACGAACTATTCGAATTTTCAGTACATGCTACGGTTGGCTCTCCGTCGCCTCAGAATTGAACAGGCTATACAACGCCCTCTCCCAGTGAATTCTGAAGCCAACCAGACTGCTTTGGCCCGAATAACCTGCTCTCTGGATGACCGACATCTCTCCATGGTTCGGGAGATTCTCTCAGCTCACGAAGCCTTCGAGAAGATTAGCAAGGAGTACGTCACCAACGACGTAGTAAAACAGGCCCTCTTGGAACGTGACATACGGGCTATCAAATTGGATGGGTTTACCGAAACAAAGGTCCGTGAATTTAGCCAATCCGTTGGCCAGAAAATTGACGAGTTACGAATGGCTGGTTCTGACTTGACCCACGAAAGGGAGCTGTGCCTCTATGTCGATGGTCTCCCGAGTGAACTGGTTCCTTTCAAGGCTTCCACCTATCAAAATTTGAGTGTTCTCACCAAAGATCAACTGCTCCTGAATCTAATTCGATACTGTGAGATGCTGAATGGTGGTAAATCGTCGGAACAGAGCTTTGTCAGCAAAGGAACAAACTATGGACGCCCTACATTCCGGAAGGAGATGAGACGTTGTCACTACTGTGGTATCCAAGGCCACCTCATTGCCGATTGTCGAAAAAGGAAAGGTGAAGAACGGACTATGACTGGAGTGAACCAGAAACCCAGTGGCGGTAGTGAAGTTGTCAAGCAAAACTCTGTTTTCAATGCTACTGAGAAAATAAATGATCTTCGCAATTATGTCAGTGAATGGATTGTGGACTCGGGTGCATCGAGCCATTTTGTGACTTCGGATAGGCACCTAATGAACGCTATTTCGATCAGCCAGTCAGTAAGCACTGCAAATGATCACCAGTGCAGAATTTATCGACAAGGTGACTTCATTCTCCACACAGGACCCGAAGTAATGCACCTCAAGGATGTTAAATTTGCCCCTGACTTCAGCGCCAATCTTCTCTCCGTGAGCAAGTTAACCAAGGATGGTTTCAAGGTTGAATTTAACATAAAAGAAGCCATTGTGTCCAAGCAAGGAAAAGTATATCTCAAGGCAACGCGCAGTGGAAATCTGTACTGCTTCAACGAAGTAGAACATGCCTTATTGTCCTCCACAGTTATTGATTGGCACAGTGTTCTGGCTCACCCAGGAAGAGAGAAGCTGGAAAAACTAAAGAAACTTTACAATCTTCAATGTGAGCATGATGAACAGTGTGTAACGTGTGCTCGATGCAAGTTGAAACAGCTGCCATATCCTCCTTCAACAACAACAACATCACGACCCCTTGAATTAATTCACTCAGACCTTGGCGTTGTGAATAACCCTCTTGGTTATGATGGATCTCGTTATTTCATGATCCTGGTGGATGACTACACTCGCTATGTGGAAGTGTTCACACTCAAGAGTAAGGCCGAAGCAATCCTGGCATTTCAAGAATACAAAGAAAAGATGGTGAAGCAGTTTCCCATCGGAATTGGTGCACTACGAACAGACAATGGAGGGGAATACACCTCAAATGAATTTGTTGAACTACTGAAAGTGGAAGGAATTTACAGACAGCGAAGTGTACCATTCTGCCATCAACAGAACGGCATCAGTGAACGAACAATTCAGAAGGTTCAAACTATGGCACGTGCGATGTTGTTCGAAAGTTGTTTACCACTAAAATTCTGGCCTGAAGCAATTCGTACTGCATGCTATATTGCCAACAGACTGCCCCATAGCTCAATCAATAACGAACTGCCCTGCAAACGGATGTTTAACCGAGAACCAGAATTCGAGAAGATGAAAACATTTGGATCGATTGCGTATAGTTGGATCCCTCATGAAAAGAGGAAGAAATTTGATCCTACTTCCGAAGAACTTATTTTTGTTGGGTATTCCTTCGACGCAAAGGCATACCGACTACTGGATCCTAGCACTGGAAAGGTCATCAATCAGCGGAATTGTGACATCTGGAACGGTGTGTTCCCAGCCTGCATCAAGTCTATGAAGACATTAAAGGAAGGCGAACAAGAATGTACATGCGAAAGCAATCCACAAACTCGAACACTATTTAACATTGATGAAGTTGAAGAAGTGAATGAGACTGAAGGTAGTGGTGCAGGACAAGTCACCAATGTTCCGACCACCGAATCAACTACTGAACCTGACATCACACCAATCTTGGACCTACAAAACCAGCTTCAATCTCTAGAAAACCAAAGAAGGGAAACTGCACTCAACCAAGCATTGGAGAATTTTGATCAAAGGCTTCGACTGCCTGCGATTACATTGCCACCTGTCGGGACTGTAACAACTACTGCAGTAACAACAACACCTACTGTCGAGTCACAAGAGCGGAGATTAGAAGAAGTACAAGTTCCCAATACTGTTCCCAAAGTTGAACTGAAAGCCGAACCTGCTGATCAAACCACTGTCAAGGCTATTATGGAACTCATTACAAAACCTATTGCAAAACCTACTATTGAACCTACTGCAGGACCAACCACAGAAGCAACTAACGAGCCTGTTCCTGTAGCTACCAATGAACCACAAGTACAAGTGCGCCGAATTCAACCTCGAAGAAATTGTGGCCCTCCAGACCGACTTAGTTATGATGCACCAGGAGAACAGGCAAGTTCTGTGATGCAGTATCCAGACTACCAAGCTGCCCTTGTGTCACCAGCCTCTCGTCCAGCCGAACATATATATGTACCAGCCAACTATAACGAAGCGATACAGTCCCCAGAAAGGGATTACTGGATCGAAGCAATGACCGATGAAATCACATCATTGAATGCACATCATGTTTATCAAGTAGTCGAACAAAAACTTGCTGGCGAAAGAAAACTCATCACCACCAGATGGGTATATGATGTCAAAAAGAACAGCCTCGGAGCTATCGTCCGGTTTAAGGCAAGATTGGTGGCTCGAGGATTTAATCAACAGAAAGGTATTGACTTTGAAGAAACTTTCAGCCCTGTAGTATCATACACAGCAATCCGTGCCATGATGGTAATTGCAAGCCAACAGAAGCTACTTGTACATCAAATCGATATCAAAACAGCTTTCCTTAACGGTGATCTGGACACGGTGGTGTATGTTCACCCACCTGATGGCTTCAAGGATGATGGCACGATATGGAGGGTTGATAAAGCTATGTATGGACTGAAGCAGGCTCCAAAGTGCTGGAATGAGAAAATGAACTCCACACTGAATAAACTCGGATTCAACGCTATTCAATCGGATCCGTGCCTCTATGTGAAACGAGTGGGAAGTGTAAATCTGTTCTTACTGGTATGGGTAGACGATATTCTGATCTTCACTCATACAGAACAACAAATGGCTGAAGTCAAACAACAATTGAAGGACAAGCTCGAGCTAAGGGATCTGGGACAAGTGAATCGTTTCCTTGGAGTCAACTTCACAAGAGACGAATATGGTACATTCTCACTCTCTCAAGAAATGTACATTAATGATCTACTGAATAGACTCAACCTTGAAGACACGAGCCGTATCCAGACTCTGCCGCAGTTAGACAAACTTGATCTAAAGGATGGAGAAATCAATCACAATTTGCCAATCAGGAGCCTTATTGGAAGTCTGCTGTACATCGCAAACTTGACTCGACCGGATATTGCGGCAGTTGTGAATCTACTCTCTCGACATCTTCATGAACCTACTGCCCTAGTTTGGACATACAGCAAACAAGTACTGGCATATCTGAAGCACACAAAAGACCTCAGTCTTACTCTGGGAAGTTTCGACAATTCTAATCTGGTCTGTTACGTTGACGCCAATTTTGCTACCATTGGTGACCGAAAATCCCAGTCAGGGGCACTGTTCCAACTAAACGGAAGTTCCATTACTTGGTTCAGCCGAAAACAGAAGACCGTCAGCCTTTCGACTACTGAAGCAGAATATACCGCAATGGCAATGGCCTGCAGAGAAGTACTTTGGCTACAACAGCTACTTCATGAACTGAGCTTCCCCGTCCAATTGCCAACTACCATTCTAGAAGACAACATGCCTGCGATCCAAATTGCAAACTCTCAACGAAGTCTCTCGGACACCAAACATATTGATGTGAAGATGCACTGTATACGAGACTACAGTGCCAAGCGCTACATCACCATCAAGCATGTCAGTACCCACAATCAACTAGCCGACTGTCTTACCAAATCGTTGAGCAATTCCAAGCATACGAAGCGGATACTCTTGGGACCTGATGGTCAAGCAGTTCGGGAGCAGGGGAGGTGTTGAGAAGTGGCTCCCTCTCTGCATGACCGTTTGTCATCTTATGCTTAGTCATGGTGAAGCCACTATGTCTACTGTCACTCAGTGTCTACATAGCCACACCATCACCACACAGTGACAAAGCACAATTGCTGCTCCCTATAAAAGGACTTCAGTCTGAAGCTGTCTATCATCGAGTGTCTCGTATGTGTTCTGATCAGTTGTCTCCACTACTTGTGATAACGCAGAGTCTTCTACTTTACAGATTGTGTCTACTCAGTTTCTGACGATCAACTTCCATCTGGCTCTACCACACAAGGATCATCATTGGTTTCGTTGTATGGCGCAGTGTCTACTTAGTTCAACCAAACCCTTCTGTACTTTTATTCTTCACCAATAAAGCTTTTTAACTTAACATAATTTTGATAAGATGCAGTGAAGTCAATCGTTATGATTCCACTAAATTTTTCATCTTTTTTCATCTGATAGCAATTATTTTATGTGGTTTTACTAAATTCAATGATTGAATTAATAACTAGGGACATTTGTCTACACAAATGATGAATAATATTAAGAAAATGCAATCGCAAACCACAAATTAAAAATTAAAATGTTAAATGAATTTTTAGTAAAATTTTGACTTGTTTTGCTAAATCTTATCTTATAGTAATCTGTTTAATATTTCTACCCAAAATGCATTTAAAATTAATGTTAATGAGTCACAGAAGATATATACCACAAAAATTTGTATATCAAATAATCAAAGCTTTATTTAAATCGCTTCCAAGATTTGGGTCAAATTTGACCATTTCAGGCTCGCGCAGTGTAAAAACCATTTCAGTCTCGCGATTGTTAATTTGAGCTCAAATTCAACAAAATAGGTTAAGTTTTGTATGAAATATGGCAAAAACAAAATGGATCGGTCGAGTTTTGCAGGAGATAGGAAAAACTAACTGGCATGCATTGGCCGGTAGGGGACAAACGCGAAAAGTGCATCATGGAAATTTTGATTTTTCTTGACTTCAAGTCGGAATATTGATCTAATTCTTTGTCAGATGATAGATAATGAGATACCTGCAGAGCCGGCGCACCAAATTTTGTTAGGTCATGATCCGGATTTTTTGTATTTTGGCGCCCCTAGTTTCCAATTTGGCGCCCCAAATTTTCGTATAAGAGGGGGCCCTTATAAAATTTCGAAAATATTTACAAATCCTTGTTCCGACGCTAAAAACAATTGAACTGTGGCATTTAACTAGAAATTGAACAAACATAGGTATGATTGCTCAAGCACTGTCCAATTTAGTAGACTGTCATGAACAGCCAAGTACATAATTGCTCAAACACTGTCCAATTTACGAAAATATTTACAAATCCCTGTTCCGACGCTAAAAACAATTGAACTGTGGCATTTAACTAGAAATTGAACAAACATAGGTATGATTGCTCAAGCACTGTCCAATTTAGTAGACTGTCATGAACAGCCAAGTACATAATTGCTCAAACACTGTCCAATTTACGAAAATATTTACAAATCCCTGTTCCGACGCTAAAAACAATTGAACTGTGGCATTTAACTAGAAATTGAACAAACATAGGTATGATTGCTCAAGCACTGTCCAATTTAGTAGACTGTCATGAACAGCCAAGTACATAATTGCTCAAACACTGTCCAATTTACGAAAATATTTACAAATCCCTGTTCCGACGCTAAAAACAACTGAACTGTGGCATTTAACTAGAAATTGAACAAACATAGGTATGATTGCTCAAGCACTGTCCAATTTAGTAGACTGTCATGAACAGCCAAGTACATAATTGCTCAAACACTGTCCAATTTACGAAAATATTTACAAATCCCTGTTCCGACGCTAAAAACAATTGAACTGTGGCATTTAACTAGAAATTGAACAAACATAGGTATGATTGCTCAAGCACTGTCCAATTTAGTAGACTGTCATGAACAGCCAAGTACATTATTGCTCAAACACTGTCCAATTTACGAAAATATTTACAAATCCTTGTTCCGACGCTAAAAAACAATTGAACTGTGGCATTTAACTAGAAATTGAACAAACATAGGTATGATTGCTCAAGCACTGTCCAATTTAGTAGACTGTCATGAACAGCCAAGTACATAATTGCTCAAACACTGTCCAATTTACGAAAATATTTACAAATCCCTGTTCCGACGCTAAAAACAATTGAACTGTGGCATTTAACTAGAAATTGAACAAACATAGGTATGATTGCTCAAGCACTGTCCAATTTAGTAGACTGTCATGAACAGCCAAGTACATAATTGCTCATACACTGACCAATTTACGAAAATATTTACAAATCCTTGTTCCGACGCTAAAAACAATTGAACTGTGGCATTTAACTAGAAATTGAACAAACATAGGTATGATTGCTCAAGCACTTACCTCACTAAGTTTGAGTCAAGGAGGGATATGTTGTTCTCGGACTCGTCCAGCATTTCTGTAAACAGTTCACTAAGGCCTGCATAAACTGAACCAAATTGACTATTGAGCAGTCATAATATAGAAAGAGAATATAGTAGAACATATCTAAAACAATCGAGTACATCGAGTCAATTTGTTTACATTTTGGAAGCAACTCGAAAGCCAACGACGTCGAGTTGTACACCGATGCCTCATTCGGAGTACAGTCTGTTTCTGGAATATTGCTCCATTGGTATGGCTCACCTATTGTCTGGTTCTCGAGAAGGCAAACACAAGGCCCTACATCTTCCGCTGAAGCTGAAGCCTATGCCCTATGTGATGGTCTAAAAGAATTAGCCTGGCTCAATCAACTTATGTTTGATCTACAACTGAAGCCCAAACTGTACGCCTATTGTGATAATAAGACATCTGTCAGAATGATGAAGCAAGGACCAACGAATACTACTAAGCACATCGAGATCAGTTGGTCAGCTATCGCTCGAATCCTTCTAGTCACTGAAGCGGACCTCAAGTATTTACCGAAATGCGAGATGTATTGTGAAACATAATTGGAACATAATTATTGAGTTAACTTTTGATTGATCAATTACTCGAAAATATTTATTTGCCCAATTTGAATAAATTGTACATTAAAATATTGTGAGTATAGCCAAATAGTCTATTTGAAATAGAAAATATCTTAATTCAAAATTCGACAATAGTTGGGGAAAAAAGTGGAGAAACTAAATTGAAACGAGCTGAGGGCGCCTTTTTGGGAAAACAAAGTGGAGAAACTAAATTGAAACGAGCTGAGGGCGCCTTTTTGGGAAAACAAAGTGGAGAAACTAAATTGAAACGAGCTGAGGGCGCCTTTTTGGGAAAACAAAGTGGAGAAACTAAATTGAAACGAGCTCAAAGTGTTTTTTTGGGAGAAGCAATTCTGGGGGAAATTTTCCGCTCGCTTCGCTAGCGGCGGCGCCCCAACCACCCATTTGGCGCCCTTTGGCAAAATTTTTGGTCATGCGCCCATGACCTGAACTATGGGAAGAACCGGCCCTGGATACCTGATAAATAAAAATCTTAAAATAATTTGAAAATTTTTAACCAAAATTGAGCCGCGACTTGCCTTAAACATTTTGAAATTCAGGCAATCCAAATTTTTACTAAGAATCATCTTATCGCAACTCAAATCTTAACGGAATAATGTTGTTTCGATTCATTTTTTACGTATGAAAGGAAGGTAATTCACGAAAACATTTTTCCAATGTTGATTGATCCTCCAATTCGTTTTGTAAAGGCACATGGTTGTTAGTTTCTTTTCTCTATTGTTTTTGACCAATCTTAAACTCCTGACAAGTTACTTTGGGTTGTGCGATGAGTGATGCTCATATTTAATAAAGGTATCTCATAATAAACTTTTTACTCTAAAGTCATAGTCGTGTAGATCAATATTGCCATTCCCCGGCATGACTTCGCAATAGCACAAGAAAATCATGATTTATAGGAATGGTTGATCATTTTATTATTTAAAAACTAAGAACTTAAACATAGCTTACATTGAATGATTGTTTCTCGTATCTTTTCATTTGTTGAACAGTCCCTAACCAATGGTTAGTAACCATGAAGGCTAGGTACCAGTGAACAAAGTGAACCTCAAAATGGAGTTTCCGCTACCCTTTAGATCGATTCCATAAATTTAAAAAAATTCTATGCATAATTTCAACCCGATTGGTGCAGTGGATCAAACCGGCGCTGGATGCATGGCTGATAGTAGACTTGAAAATGACCCAACACATTTCAGTGCATCAAGCGCCGGTATGATCCACTCCACCAATCGGGTTGAAATTATTCATAAATTTTTTTAAATATATGGAATCGATCTAGAGGGTAGCGGAAACCCCATATTGAGGTTCACTTTGTTCACTGGCACCTAATGAAGGCGAGTTACTGTCATGAGGAACACGATACACGTCCACTGGCTGGTCATACAGGGTGGCTTGCCAGGTCTGTTGTATGGTGAATTGCAATGACTTGGCAGGGCGCACAGGATGCCATCCGTGTACTGATGCGTGCTTTGTAGTGGCTTGGCAAGCCACCCTGTATGGTTGGCCACTGCCTCATACAACACACTGCCACTTCCACTAACCTAAAAATCCGATCATGAATCCTGGCTTTGCTTGGATATAAAAAGAAACACCGAGATAATGTTGAACATTCGTGTGACATGGACAGTTGAAGCAGAGTTTCATTATTTAAACTTTTAACAAGTTTTTGAATGTTTATTAGCTTCAATTATATTTAAATATGTTTTATTGGTTTTTAATTATAATTTTTCATTTAATTTTTTGAGTGCGATATTCGGCTACATTTTAAAAGGTTTTAATTTTTCAATTTAAATTATTTAGTTTCTACAAAGTAACTTTAATTTAAAATAAAATTTTGTTTAAATCCTTTTCTTAATTGCATGCTTTCTTTAAAAAAAATGTTTTGTCGGGTTTTATGTCGCTCTCTAACATAATAAAGGTCTCACTACCATTAGAGGTTGTACGTAGGTTAGCCAGCTTTTGACATCGGCGTGTTCCGAAAGCGGCTTTTTCCGTCATAAGAGGCCTACAAAAACGCCACTGATGAAAAGTTCGCTTACCTTTATATCACTTTTCTAAATTCACACATATGTTCATTTTCATTTTGTTTTCCAAATTATAGAAATCATGTTTATACTAAAAATTACCAAAATTATACTAAAATTGTTTTCCAGGTTACAAATTAAAAAATGCTTAATTAATTCATTTTGTTACTATTATGAATACGTTGTTTTCCGCAGAATTCGGACCATCTTTATTCAAAAGTTATTTCGAGATTTTTAAATTTATGCGCATCTGTGTACATTTTTGTATCAAATCAAACTACTAATAATGTAATTATTTAAGTAAGTTGCTTTATCTCTTTCTTTTTGTCCCAATTTATTGTAGTAAGTATAACTGCTATTAGTCTATAAGTGTAATAACACGACCTTATAACTGGGATGCGAGATTGACTACTGAAGAAGATTCTCATTTTTCACAAACTTTAAAAAGGTTTATCCGACTACTAATTAGATCAACAATTCATAATTTTATGATCGTCAAATAATAATAAAAATCCGTATTGATAAATGTTTTTAAAATTAGATTTAATTTTTATAGAAATTTTAGAAAGGGGTATATACCATAGTAGTAGTCATATAAAATAATTCTCTTTGACTCATTTGAATTGTTTAGTTATTTTTTTAATAAAATTAACTCTTTACAGATTAACTATAATTAAAATTATATTATTTACATATCCGATGCTCGTTTAGTGAATAGAATTTCACGGTCATATTAAAAGGTTTCTACTATTTTAGTTTCTTAAGTCAACTCTTCATTGTTTTGTCTTCATTTAACACAAACGGTAATCGAGCTTTGTTTCTTTTCGAGAGAATTAGTCAACTTTTTGGTGTCAACTCTTTATAACGTTCTGTCGCTTTCCCTTATTCATTTTCCCAAGAGAATGCTGTTTTTTCTCTGTCTTGAATGTTCCTAACCAGAATTGTGCAATGTTATTTGTGATTACGAGCTTTAAAATTAAATTGGTTTATCAGATGGACATTTACCAATGTTAATTATTATGTTTTTACTGTCATTTTGAATTTAAATTTCATGCCCCCAATTCTTCTTTGACCAAATCTTTATTTTAATATATTTATTTTACTTTTACTTTAAAACTACGTTTTAAATAGATATATATTATTTCAAGTAAGAATGCGTACGCCTTTTCCAAATTGTCTTGTTTAAAATGGTTATCTAACAGTTTATTTACTGTGCTTATCACAGTATTGACTTAAATTGACATTCAACTGATCTACTGTAATTATTTTTTAAATGAAAATAATTTCTATAAAACTTGTTATCGATTTAGAATTAATTGAGACACCATTAGTCGCCATTCTATCAAATCAACTAGCAGTTATCTTCCAAAACTCTGCTCACTGTTTGGTCTTCTGACTTCCTTTTGGGACGAACTGATTTCAATAAACTTTTGTTTTATATAGCCGAAACAAGTCAAAATTTTTTAAATCACATTTGCAAAATCTCTTACAATCTACATCTTCTCTTTTTCCTTAGATTTACAAAAAGTTATCGCACAGCTGTGTTGCAGTGCTTATCAGCACTGACTGAACTGAAAAGTGTGAGTTTGCAATACTCCCTTTCCCACTTCACAGCATCGTCTTCACGTATGAAAAGTGGTAGAAAATTATATTCTAATATTATAACATTATGCCCAAGACTATTTAAAAAGGTTTAAGTTTGTTAATATTTAAATTCCTAATTGGTAAAGTTAATTTACAACAAAATTCTCAGGAAGACGAGTTTATTACACAAATGAAAAATACGCCTATCTTGGATTTTTTACCAAAATTTCAATTGCAACAAAATAGGATCCGTCAACAAATTCTCCCATTCTTCTGTTCCCACCACTTCTGAAGTATATGTTTCTGAAATTTCATGTCAATCGGTTGCAACGTTCTAGCATAGGGGTCGTACATTCCTCACGAGTGTAAATAGCTGAAGGACCACTCACATATAGAGGCAACCGTAGATATAGCCGAGTGTTGACAAATCTAATGTTGTGTAAGTCAAAATAGCCGATTTGACGGTTACCTTACACATGTGTTGTTGTCAGTGCATCTATCTTACTTTCACTCTCGTGTTCTGTGCCTCACAACTCGATAGTTTCTATTTTCTATACTAATTCCTTTTCGATTCTTATTGTTCCAATTTATTTTATCATTATTCATTTATATCCTTATTTAAATCCTTGCTTATATCATTACTTATATCATTACTTATATCATTACTAATATCATTACTAATATCATTACTAATATCATTACTAATATCATTACTAATATCCGTACTTAAATAATTATTAATATCCGTACTTAAATAATTACTTATATTCTTACTTATATCCTTACTTATATTTATTTATTTATTTATTTATTTATTTATGCACGATTCGATGAATCGAATCGCGCGGGGCCGTTTATTTTAATACATAGTGTTTGAATTAAGTGTTTAAAAATGAGTGAGTAAGCACTAGACGACCAACTAAACAGCCTCGAGTGTGAGCCCGGGCTGGATAGGTACAACTTAATGTACCGAAGTGTTTGAATTAAGTGATGTTAATAACAATTATTATTGTTATTGTGCGTTTGAATTGAGTGTGAAATAGTGTTTAAATTTAGTGTTTGAAATAGAGAGTTTGAATAGAGTGTAAAAGGGTGATAAAAGTTGTTAACATAAAGTGACTCGATTCTTGATTAACAAAAAATATGATGACTTAATGAAGAGGACTTGAGATAAATGACGAAGAGATTGAAGTTATTCTTTGGTTGGATATGATGTCTTCCTGAAGGCGACAAAGTAACGGATTGAGATTTCGAGTCATCGAAAATTCGTGAAGAAATGTTGATCAGAAATGACGACATTTGACGGTTGAGTGATTTTTTGAGAGATTAAAGACTTATGTGATCAGAGTGAATGAACGAGTGGATTGAGATGACAAAGAGAAAAAAGTGCATGTAGTGTTAAATTGAAGCACAAGAGTAACAATTTGATATAAAAAACTAATATTTAAATAAATGTTAACAACAAACGACTTGAGGCAAAATATAAATAAATTCTGGAGAGTGACAGGACTGCGATGGGATGAAGATGTGGGTTTAAGGCTTAGTGATTTGAGGTGAAACAAAAATAGAGCACAAAAAGTGTATCTATAATAATCACATATATCACAAAAAAATACATAAAGTTAAGATTAAGAGCACAAAAGTACAATTTGAGACAACAAAGTAACAAATAGTTAAACATAAGTAACGATTTGAGGCTTGATTAACAAAAGATGGCTTCTTGAGATGTAATTATCAGGACTGCGTTAGGTGAAGTGGGACAGGAACTGAATGTGAGTTGAATTTCACTGATAAACGGTGCGAGAGTTTGAAAAACCCCCAAAGGGGGAAAAAAGCACAAGTGGAAAGTGCAAACATAAAGTAATAAACTTATCAATGCTTAACTCCTGATCCGAATCAGTGTTTGCGAAGAATAAGACGAAGAAGAAGAAAAACAACAAACCGAGAGGAAATAGAGCGTAACTGACCAGGACAAAAACCCGAAAAACCCAGGTATTCTGGTAAAAAGTGGGAAAAGTCCTGGAGTACATTCTATGCCCGAGACGAAAAAACCCCCAACCAGGCAGTCCTGGGGAAAAAAGGAGGAAAAAGATCTCAGGAAGGAATCTTCGACAGAAGGACATCAATGGAAGACAAAAAATGGAAAATGGACTCAAAAACAGGCCCAAAATTAAAAAACCCCCAATCCAAGCAAACTTGGCAAATGGAGGAAAAAGATTCTGGGCGGAAAATCCAACAAAGACACTGTTTGAATCGTTGTGTTCCTTTGAAAAAAAACCAGTCAACTGGGGAAAAAATCAAAAGAGACTTGAAACAAAAGTGACTCTGGAAAGCGGAAGTGTCGGACGAAAAAACCCCCCAACCAGGCATCCTGGTAAAAATGGAGGAAAAAGATCCTGCACTGGAAAGACACCAACAGACAGAACCAAGGAGAATGGCAGCAACTGAACTCAATTGAATAAAAACTCCAAGTGTCTTGGTAAAAAAAATCAAAAGAATTCCGAAACTGACAATCCCCTGGAAACCAAGGCATTCCGAAAGAGGGATCAAAAGTAACGAACAAAAAACCCAAAAATACTGAGAAAAATTCGACAAAAAACAATTCTGCAATAATATTCGGGGGAAAAAAATTCGTAAAACTATTCAACCCCAAATTCAGAGAAACAAGACAACTCTAAGCTTATTAAATAAACAAACGGAAATATGATCACGGAAATAACAGTAACTTCCGGTTTAGAGCCTCGTCGGAGCAGTGCCGCAGCACTGCGAACGACCGACGAGCGAGAACGCAGTTCGAGCGAGTCAATTTCCGAGCTGAGCACTGTCCGAGCGAAGCGAGGGCAGTGCGAAGCGAGGGTTCTGGTTTGGAGACCAAAACATAGGACCGAAAGGCCCAAAATGAAGAAGACGAAAAGCCAAAAAAAACAGCAGCAACCGATCAGAACGAGGAGAGATGCACAAATGGCAGAACATTACTAAATGCACTCGATCGGTGGCACACACGGCAACAGATGAAATTTCTTCCTAGAAAACGGGCAATTGACTCGAAGGCCAAACACAATTCCACGAAAAGACATAGCGTGGGAATGCAACAAACAAAACGAATGACTGGACACACACGAACATACACACTCACATACGAATACTCAGGTTCTGGTTTGGAGACCAAAACATAGGACCGAAAGGCCCAAAATGAAGAAGACGAAAAGCCAAAAAAAACAGCAGCAACCGATCAGAACGAGGAGAGATGCACAAATGGCAGAACATTACTAAATGCACTCGATCGGTGGCACACACAGCGACAGATGAAATTTCTTCCTAGAAAACGGGCAATTGACTCGAAGGCCAAACACAATTCCACGAAAAGACATAGCGTGGGAATGCAACAAACAAAACGAATGACTGGACACACACGAACATACACACTCACATACGAATACTCAGGTTCTGGTTTGGAGACCAAAACATAGGACCGAAAGGCCCAAAATGAAGAAGACGAAATGCCAAAAAAAACAGCAGCAACCGATCAGAACGAGGAGAGATGCACAAAATTCCTTACTTATATAATTACTTATATTCTTACTTATATCATTGCTTATATTATTATTTATATCATTACAAATTATTCATCATTATTATTCGTTTAGATCATTACTGAAAATGGCAGCCAACACTTATGATTGCAGTAGTTGTGAACCTCATATTTGCAAGTGGCAAGTTCAGTCCGAAGATTGGTTCGTTACAAGTTGTGATTGTGAAATGTGCAAAGATCCACCGAAATCTGGCCAACTCCACTGTACGCTCTGTCACATCAACGTTACCCCATCCGATCGCCACAACAAATGTTATTTGATTGAGAATCATGTTGCCACCAAGACTCACTCAGACAACATACGCGACTTGAAAGTGTTGCCTAACTTTCCCGATAACAAATCTGAATTTACCAAGCGTGATCTTATGGCTATTCACCAAGGTTTGTGTTATTTGAATTACAACTTATAACTAATTGAATTATTCTAGGTGGTATAGTGTTTCATCATTACAAACACAACGGCGCTACTAAAGTTATGGATTGTACCAGCAAAGTGATGCAAAACACAGCCGATCCTTCCTTTAATTGTGGGGCCCGTAAATCCAAGATGATTCTCCACAATGTCTTTGCTGAGTATGCCGATGAGAAACTTCTATCTGATTTGGGCAAAGCAAGTTCCATTTCGATTCTGACGGACTGTACGAGTCGAATCAAAGGATGCAACACAATCAAGATTATGGCAATTGCGGGACGATATTTCTCGGTGGATGATGGTTTGGCTCACCGTTTGCTGGATTTGGTGACCGTGAATGGGGAAAGCGTTGATGATCTTGTTCCTCCCATTATAGATGTGATTCGGAAGTGCGATATTCAAGATCGAACCAGAATCTTTAGCGGAGACAGTGCCCCAGTTAATTTTGGTGGAATGTATCGCAACAATCCCCCAAGTAAGCAAAAGCGGGTGGCTTCTCAGAAGAGGACGTACAAGAAAAAGAAGCCTGAAAAGGTGCCTCGCAACATTCACAAGCAATCCCAAGCAATCCTCAATCGTCCTCTCTTTGGAGTTGCTTGTTTTACCCACACATGCAACAATGCGATTCAGAATGCTGCGGAAAATTTGCCGATTCCTTTGGTCGAGGTTTTGGGTCAACTGTACGATCACTTCAAAGGATCCACTCAAAGAGTTCGACAATTGGCCGCAATTGAAGCTCATGTTTCTTGTAAAGAACTTGATGCAATCATGGAATTTCTCGAGAAGATCGTTCCTTTGTCTCACTCCAAGACTCGGTGGTTGTCCTTGTGTCCAGCACTCGAACGTCTTATCCTCATGTTCGACACCTATGCAACCTATTTTGCATCGAAGTCTCTTGATGGTACGAAGCACGTGAAAGAACTGAGACAGTTTTTCAACAACAAGGAAAGCCTTCCTTACCTCATGGCCATCTATGATCTAATTCTGATCTTCCATGGCAAGATTAAGTTGATGGAGGCCGATGACATCACTTTACCAAGAGTGGCCACCGAGTTCAACGGCTTGAAGAGTGACATTCTGCACTCCACCAATCCAGATGAACTTTCTCCTGGTATCCTGAGGAAGATTGAGTCATGGAGCAACAAAGAGAAAGCAAATTTCAAAGAAGAACTCCGGAAATTCTACAAATGTGCCCACAAGTACCTTTGCGATTGGTCGGAAACTTCGGATAGTTGGATGCTTGGGCTTGAAGAACTCAACTGGATTGATCTTTTTGGAACTTTGGATGAAGAAAAAGTCATCGAATCGATCAAATTTCACTTTGAAAGAAACGACATCGACATCCAATTTGACGCAGAACAACTTCGCCAGGAAATTCCGTTGTTGAATGTTGAAATCGCCAAGTACTTGCCGATGTGGGAAAAGGGCAACAAGAGGAAGCGTAGCAAGAAGAGGACATTTCTGAAATCCGATAAGCGTTGGGTTTCTGTCTTCCAGAACCTAAGCTTGAGAACAACATGTCCGATGATGCTTGAAATTGTGTCCTACATCTTGTCAATGCCTCCTACAAATGCAATGGTGGAACGAATATTCTCTCAAGTCAACAGTTTCTGGACCAAAGCAAGAATAACTGTTCCGTTCTCTACCGTGAGGGCTCACTTCATGATTCGGTACAACCTTACCAGCAGTTGTTTAGAAATGATCAACATTTTGAAGCAAAATGAAGCCCTCAGAGAAGCCATTCTGAACGATGCCAAGTACAAGCGCAAAGGAAAGACATCGAATGGCCAATCAAGTGGAGAACCAATTCTTGAATTAGTTCCTAAATCTGCAGCAGTTCCAGATTCAATCACCGAATCCATCTCCGAGGTGGCTATCGAATTGTCTTTGGATTCAGCTTATCAAGACTTGAGGCATTTATTTCTGGATACTGTTGTTCAACAATTGAAGGAATCCGTCATCGAATCAATCGTGGACTCCGCATTCGATCAGGAATATGAGAAACATTTGTGTGGACAAGCTCTGGCACTTGAGTCAACCGAGTCACCATCATCCCCTTGTTTATCATCATCGCACGACCCAGCCGTACGTCCAGATGTACACTTGAGTCCTGTTTCCAGCAGTATGTGTGATGGTGATTTCTTAGGACATGAAGATTCAAATCTCTCAGGCGAACGAAGAAGTGCAACTCCTCTAAATTCCGCTGGAGATGACTTTTGTGTTGAGCAATTGTTGGTTAAACATGGAATTAGTCCGAATGGTGAATCGATCGGTCTGAAAAGGTATTTTAGTTTCTGTTTAATTCTTAAATTTAATATATTTCTTTAAAGACCTCGTTCAAATTCTACGACAACCCCCATCTCCAAGTCAAGAAAACTGAAGAGAGCATCAATAACGCGTGAAGATAGGCTAAAATTTATGAACTTAGATCATCCTTATTGCAGCAAATCTGAAGTTTCTGGTAGAAGAAGTCTAGTCAGCTGCCCCTCCACAGTGGATAGCATTGAAGACTTTGGATACTTGGAGGACGAGAATGGCGACATTGTCAAGATTGAACCCAACATCGATGTTTCCATTGTGGATTTGGATTTTCCTTCATGTCTTACCACGACGATTGTTCCCTCGTCTGACCCTGTTGACGATTCCGACATTGCGGCAATCAATTGGATATATTCGACTTATCTCCAAGAGAACACGAACACTCCACTGAAGGAGATCAACTATAAGTAAGTTAAGCAGTAACGAAATCAAACAGATTTTAATTGATTTTTAAATTTGATAGTCATCAAAACGTCCCGAACTCAAAGTCACATCGGTATCGTTCTGCCAATTGATCTCTAAACAAGTAAGTATATTTTCACATTGGTATAATTAATCTTTTCTTCTAGATTAATCGTTTGGTCGTTTGGTTTTCTGTTTATTTGAATGAATTCGTCTTAATTATTCATATAATTAAGATTTTAATCCTTGCACTCGTTTGAATTTGTCTTAATTATTCACATAATTAAGATTACCGAACATTAATCATTAAATAAACTTATTATCGATTAAAAATTTTTGTAAATTATTTATTTGTTGAATAAAATCTTTTACCACAATTGACTCCACTTAAAGTTGAATTTATAAAATGATTACCAAATTATAAATAATTTGTCAATAGTTTAAAAAATGATTTATTCTCAGACACTGGTAATAGTAGTTTTAGTTTAATTATGATGTAAATTAATTTAGAACCTAAATTTTAGATAAATTGACACAAAATAATACAAATTATTTTGTAAAGCTATTTCCACATTTTCAAACCATCTTATGTATGAATAGTCGTCTCAAACTCACTTGACTTCACAGGCCGTGTTCATGGGCGACTTTGTATATGAATGGCCCCCTCCGTCTATTTAAACACAGGTGGCTGTCTCTTGTGAGGACTGTGAGATCCCTATTCTAGCACTGTGGCAAGGATTGCATGGAATCAGTTAATTGTATAACACTTTTAAATTGAACTTTTGAAATAACATTTAATCTTTACGTACTCGTTCTTGAATGCAAGTTTTCAAAAGGTTATCGCAAAAAACTATGTTTCAGCATTGTCTTATTAAATTTTTTATATTCTTTAACTTTAACTTTAAATACTTGAAAATATTTAAATTCATATGTGAATTCTCATTGTTACAGTCATTTAAAAGGTATGTTATTCATTTAATTATAATTTTTATTATACAATTAGTAAATATTTTATGTTATAACAAAATTCATTTTATAAAACATTTGGTTATTATTTATTTACCTCTCGAGCACCCAACTTCGTCACCCCACATACCACATACTCGTACTACTCGTAGTTATAGAAATTGCTCAACAATATAGGAATTAACCGTTAACGTAATAGATCTTTGAAATTTGGCGGGAGGTTAAGGAGGTTGCAGGGAAGTCAATATAAAAGAGAAAACTGTGAAATAAGGCAGCAAAGTGAGAGTGCAAGTTTCTCTGTCTTTTATCTTTAGCTCTATCTGTTATCAACTTTTAATTTTGCCAATTGCTTTGTTTTTTAGTTTGACCTTTTGTTGTTTTAAACAAGCTGATTTGGATCATTAAAAAATTAGTTAATAATATGCTTACAGAGGGATTTTTTTTAGAATATGAATATTGTAATTTTTATTTAAAAGAATGTATAAATGTACTCACTAATTTAAAGGTTTAATTCATAAAAATGATTAATTTTACAAATATATTAAAATTTTATTTTCAAGTTTTTCCATTTTCCCTAATGAGGTTTGCTCCAAAAGGTTATCTCGCAGTTTTTTTACTGTGTTTATCACAGCATTATTTTATCTCTTCTGACATTTAACTTAGCAACTGTCATTAAATGCATTATATTTTATGAAAATAATTAAAAAAAACTTGTTATCGATTTATCAATGTGAGTTGATATTCAACTCTGATGAGTTACTATATTGTGATAGAAAACTATCCTTTCGACTATCTTTATTGCTTCAACTGCTTGAGTTTTGCAACTTTCTATGTATTCTCAACTTTTATTAAAAATTTACAAAAAACTCAGTTGTATTCATAATAAGCTGAATTTCTGAAACAATGTTCATTAATGTTCTAATTTTTTTTAAAAAAATTATTAGCTGAGCGAAGTGAACGAACGAACGAACGCACGAGCGATAGCGAGTGCGTGAGTGAGTGAGTGAACGTTGCGAAGCACTCTGTCAGCTCTCGAGAAAACCGTTTCGACTTTTCAATGGGAGAAAACGGTAGCATTGTAACAGAGGAGGAAATGTCACGCTGTTTTTTAGTTTTCGCTATCTCTGGAACGAATGCTCTAAAATTCATAATTAAGGCCTCAAACGATTGAGCTACTAAAAATGAGGTGCTGTTTATGTTTGTGAGAAAATCCATGATTGTTTAGGTAACTTCCGGCCAGGTAATTTCGGTTTTTTATGTATTCTCAATGGGAAACAGCGATTATTACATCGACTTTGCAGAGGCTGTCGAGAATTGATTCTGTTGAGTATTGACATGTGTGACACACCAAATTAATCGTTAGACTATGTAGATTATTTCCCGCCATTAAAAACTTAGAAATAACTCTTATCTACACAGCAATCTACAGTCAAACACATACATTCCGAGTGTCGGTAATGCAATGTATTTTCTATGGAGGTTTAGTCCATAGCAAAAGTACAGGAACAATATGTACACAAATTGCACTTGTGCACTTAAAGAAGAGAGCAAAAGAAGTCAATTGAACAATATCCACTATACGAAACTGTCCAGTATATAAGTGATGCTATTGATAGGGAACCATTGGTGGAATCGATCCAAATGGATCAAATAAGGTCGTTTCATAAGTTTGTCAACATTATTTCCCAAAACACATTCAATTAGGTCCTATTGCTATTGATGGCAATGAAAGTGATCCAAATGGTTCAAATAAGGCCGTTTCATAAGTTTCTCTACACTATTTCCCAAACAACATACAATTAGGTCCTATTGCTATTGATGTCAATGTAATCGATCCAAATGGTTCAAATAAGGCCGTTTCATAAGTTTGTCAACACTATTTCCCAAACAACATACAATTAGGTCCTATTGCTATTGATGTCAATGTAATCGATCCAAATGGTTCAAATAAGGCCGTTTCATAAGTTTGTCAACACTATTTCCCAAACAACATACAATTAGGTCCTATTGCTATTGATGTCAATGTAATCGATCCAAATGGATCAAATAAGGTCGTTTCATAAGTTTGTCAACATTATTTCCCAAAACACATTCAATTAGGTCCTATTGCTATTGATGGCAATGAAAGTGATCCAAATGGTTCAAATAAGGCCGTTTCATAAGTTTCTCTACACTTATCTCAAATCGCTCAGCTATACTGCTCGCAGTAAATTCTAGTTTAATCTCCCTTGCTTGTCGAACGACGTTTTTCAAAAGGTTTTTGATTTTTTGATTTATAACATTTACTTAAAGCATCCAGTCAATTGATTGCGTTTGTATTTGCTTTATTATATTAAAACGTTTTTAGATCTTATTGACAAGTCACCTCGTTTTATTATCAATAGGTTACGTTCTTTATGTCAGCCACAACAAACATTCGGTATGGACCGTAGAAGCAGATTGTCATTTATAACGTTTTTAAAAATATTATTCTATTTTTAAATTCTCAATATTATTTTTACGCTATTTTTGTACATGTTAGTATTGTAAGAGGTAAGATAAGGGACGATTTAATCAAAGAGCCAATAATAAACTGAAACGAAGAAGATTGACCCGAAGAGAAGGATGACCAGACTTTCGTTTCTTTGCTGTTATAATTTAAGTGGGTAATATGGTGCAGACTGGGGTAAAATAGGGGAGAGCAGGTGGATTACTAAGAATCACAGTAAATTATAAGAAGATCGAAAGTAACGTGCAATGTTACAATATGGTGTAATGAATCATGATGACTGTTGATCTCTTGATGTCAAGATATGGTGTTTGAATGAATATTGAGTGAGTGTTTAAATATGTTTTAAATGAGAAAAACTTGTGAAAGTAATACATTAAAGTGTAAGAAAGAAGTAGGTGAGTGATGTTAGAAGATAGAAAACATTTGAACGATGATTGTACTCGATAAATTTATCGATGCAATCATAGAATAGTTGGTAAAATTGACGCACAAATATTGAATAATTCACTAAAAATAACTTAATTTTAATTTTAAATCTAAAATATTTTTAGTGTTCTAAACATTAGAACACAACGCACAGTCGATTTTTTCAAAAGGTTTTTGATTTTAATTATAAATTTTGCTTTAAGATTCCAGGCAATAGATGGGTGACAAAGAATTTCTTTTCTTTGTTGGTATTTTAATTTTTTTAATTAATTTTTTTGCTTATTTCGAATAAAAAAGGTTACCATTTTTCTTCTGATCACCCCAATACATTTGTGCTTTTCAAACCCCGACAAACTCAATGTACAACTAGTACTATACGTTAAATTGTTGATAAATTTATTGTTTCGAATTCAAAGTTTAGTCGTATCTCGTATTAATTGCCTTTTCATTTTTGACACTCTTTTTTAAAAGATTATCTCACAGCTCTGATTGCCATCAACAGAAACCGTACCTAGTTCGATGCTGCATGTGTTGTGATGAAAAATGTGTCAAAAGTGTGTTCATCGTTATTCCCACTTTACAAAAGGTTAAAATGTCAACTTTTAATTTCTATTTAGAAATGTCATTTTATGTTAAAAATATCATAAAAGTTTTTGTCTTTTTGTCAAAACACTAGTATCTTAATTGAATTGATGTTTTTTAATGCAATAGATTTATTCTATTAATATATGAAAAATTCAATTAGCTTTAAATTCAGTTTGGTCATCGATTATGGTCATCTACAATTAAACGTAGCACGAATCTATTTTTTCAAACGTGTAGATATTTTAGTTTTTATCATTTTTTATTTTTAAATGAAATTTCACGTTACAAGGCTCTAAAAAGTAAAACACCTAAAATTAATTTCGAATTACTAAAAATTCAATTTTTTAAAACTAAACTAATCTTCCAAACTTGCGCAATCAGTCTAGTTGTTCAGTGTCCTTTAGTCTAGTTGATTTTTGTAAAAACATTCTATTAAAATTTGTATTTGGATAAATTGAGTTTGACATGTTAGTTTGGTCTGCCACAGCTTCACAAATCTCATTGTTTGTCTTGTTGGCTGCTGACAGATACTCTTACACAAGCGAGTTATTGACAGTACCAGACGACTAGACTTTTGTAGATTGTTTTTGTTTTATTTTGTTTACTTCTGACTTGAACTAATTTAGAAACGTTTCCACCTTTTGAATTACCTGTTAATTACATTGTATTTAATCTTCAACACCATTTGCAAATTAAGCGTACAAAACTTAACAAATCGAGATATACATTACACGCTCGATTAAACTGTCAGTGAGACAAAACATTGTGTACCTACTGAATTCATTCTTTAAAGGTCAACATTAAAATATACCAATTTGTTTCACACTTCTTTATAGCACATAACAGCATTCATTTCTGTTCAATGCCATTCCAGTGAAGACTAATGTTAAAAAATTAATTTTTTACGAAATAAAAATAATAATTAATTTTTAGCCAAAATCAGATTGAAATTCTCGAAGGGAAAATTGCACGGTGAAAGTTGTGTCGACCAACGCCAGTGACTGGTGAGTAATCCAACATATAAGACGTCGAAAACACTTTTCGCTAGACACCACCACACACGTTCACTACCTCGTACACCACACTGCCACTACCACCAATCTAAAAACCTGATCAGGAATCCCCGCCTTGTTCAAGGCGGGAATATTGCCAACACACATTCTTATAAGTTCAGTCATCGATGAGTTATAAAAGTGCGACACACATAAACGCCTCAAGTCATTCTTCAAGATCGTTCGTAATTTCATTCTCTCCTCCAATTACTCTGGCATAAAAGGTTTTACTGATTTAAATAATTTTTTATTTCCAAATTTGTTTTATACGAATTAAATCTAGTTTAACAAACTTATTTCTTTATTAAATTACATGCAATGTGACAATACCTTCGATCATCAAATGCACATTGCATGTCTTACGTGTCCGTTATATTCGCAAATTTTCGATTCTTTTAAAAGGTTTTTACACAATCAACACATTTACAGTTTAATGTTCTTGAACAAAAGTTGATCGTTTAATAACAACTTTTACATTGTAAGTACATGTATCCAGAAACTTATCAAGGTATTAAAAGGTTTATGATACTATTATTAAATTATCACTACGGTTTATACAAAAGGTTTTAAGCTTTTAATTATTTAATTGGAAAAACTTTTACTTAAAACTTCCAGCCAATTGATTTCACTTTTATTTCGTTTAACTATATTAGTTTTATTAAAATTTCTGTTAATCAGGGCAATATTCTCCGGGTATTGTTGCACTTTTTCTTATACTGCATTCTCAGAGATAGAAGTAATATAAGCTACCAAAAATATTCAATTTACATTACTCAGTATTGGATTTATATTCCATTTTATATTCATTATCGGGACTCCATCAGTCACCATGTTTTAACGCTCAACTAGCTGTTATCTCCTCAAACTTTAATCCCAGTTTTGTTTTCTAGTTTCCTTTTGAAACAAACTGATTTCCATCAACTTTTATTTGATATATCTATACATAAATCCCTTTGAAAATATGAACTTTGTTTCTTTTTGCATCGCGTTCGGTTGCATAAAGGGTTTTCCGACAATTTTAGATCAATTTTTTTTATAGTATTTGTATTTTGAATTAATGCATTTTTACACACATGAATGTATCAGTCTTTTGATGGGTCCGGTAATGTTTCACTCTAACGCTGGTACAGCACTCGTGAATTTATAATTAATAGGTTTTAATTATTATTTTTTAATCGACACTTTACATATTAATGTATTGTATATATAATTTTATTCAAAATAAACATTGATTGGGTTTAATAAAACATTCTTTAACTTTCTTACTAGCTTTCGGTAGGTACAACAAAACTTGGATTCAATAATTAACGTGCTCAGTATCGTAGCTCATTTCTAAGGGCAATAAAGGTCTCTCTATATATTTACAGTTAGCATACATTCACATATTTTTTATCCCATTTTTAATTGATTTATCTACAGATGGTTACGAAGGAAGTTCGTAATTCAAGAGATGGATGAATGTACATTAAATTTAAATTTACAATTTCTTTTTCCAATCTCTTCTTTGCGTTCCTAAAGAATTATCTCACAAATATTTAGCAATGCTTATCACATATTTCTATTTAGGTTTTTATAATTGTTTGCCTTTTATGTTAAGAGTTTTTCTCTTAAACTTTCAACCAATTACTAATAATTTTGATTACATTTTTTTCGTTCAATCTCATAATCACAAAAGTGTTGGGCTTTCTTGGTTCGGAGCGGCTTGTAAAAAGGTATTACAGTTTTAAACATTATTATTTATATTAGTAAAGACAAAACATTGCTTCTGAAAAAGGTTTTACATATTAATACAAATACGAATAAAGTGATTAAATTCTTAGAATTGGTTGTGCTAGTTTGAATCAGTTTGTAACAGTTCTGGATATAAAAAGGTTTTAATACATAAAATCACATTTTCAATTCATTTGTAGCTTTTGATGTTTATTTTAACATAATAAAAGTTAAAATTCAATTTATGCTTCAGATATTTTAAAATTCAGGTCGTTCAAATTTATACTAAGAATCATCTTATCGCAACTCAAATCTTAACGGAATAATTTTGTTATAATTCATTTTTAGCGTATGAAATTGAGGAAATGCACGAAAACATCTTTCCAATGTTGCTTGGTCAAGCAATTCGTTTTGTAAGGGCATGTTTGTTTTTTCCTCTGTCGTTTTTTACCAATCCTCAACTCCTGACAAATTACTTTCGGTTGTGCGATGAGTGATGCTCATATTTAATAAAGGTATATAATAATAAACTTTTTACTTCAAAGTCATTGTCGTGATGATCAATATTTCCATTCCCCAGCATGACCACGATCTCAAATAGTACAAGATAATCATGATTTAGGGAAATGGTTGATCATTTTATTATTCAAAAACTATGAACTTAAACATAGCTTACATTGAATGATGGTTTCACGTATCTTGTCATTTGTTGAACAAACCAATGGTTAGTAACCATGAAGGCAAGTTACTGTCATTTGTACCCGAAGGTAATTTTTTGTTTTAAAACATTAATTTGGTTGACTGTTTTAGTTACATTTTAAATATTTTGAATAATTTTTAGATCGTCACGCAGTAGTTTAATGTTTGAAAAATCTTTCAGAACTTTATATTTTAAAAATATTTGATTATATTAATGTTAATCGGATATCTACTTTTGACGTTGTGCTTTATCACGTTCTGCTCTGCTATTTTGTGCTCCAGAGAAAATTGTGCCCTGGAAAATGCCAATCTAATATCGTTTCATTGATGGTACTTTGTTGAGTCATGTTAGAATGTATATCCCTGATTTAGTGTCTAGATATCGCGTAAGTGTTTACTGTGGCTTCTTTTGAGATATGACTCTGGCAGGTTGTTGGGCTTAGGCAAATTACCTTCAATTATGCAGATTTTTGCATCTACCAGTTGAATGTTTTGGGTTTGTTATGTTTTTTTACAATTTGGTATTTACACTTACAATTTCTCTTTCAATCTTAAGATCTTTGAATTAGTGTTCATGATTTTATTTTTAAAAGGTTATTTCACAGATTTACATCTACAGATAGATCAATTCAACGTTAGTTTCGTACAGATATCCGTGTTCCAATAATAGCCCAATTTGATTAATTTATCAAGATAATTTTTGATTTAAGTTGTTTAGTTAATTAATATTTTTTATTTCAATTAATTTGTTACATTTTAAATTTTTTAACTACCAATTTTGTTATTTTATTTATTTCATTGAAGCTCTAGAAAAGGTTTCCTCAAAAAAACTGGTTTTTTATCACTGGTATTTTTTGCATTTCTCCAACTCTTTTTATATTTATGTGATTGCCTGAAATTACACTTTAAAAAATCGTCACCGATTACAAATTCTGAGTTTTTGGTTATCCCTTGAGTTACTCTAGATTGTTTTCTGTTGTCAGTTTGACCAAAAGTGGGTCAGTGCTCAAACTTCCAATGTAAGCGTAATGCCGTTCTTTCAAACAACTCGTAGTTATGTTTTTCATTTGAAAAGAGTCCCATTTCCAATTAACTGAAAGCGCAATGTTTTCTTTGTTTTTTTATTGCACAATCGCGTTTTGTACTAGTTATTTTGAACTTGTTGGTCTTCATCTAATCAGCTTGTGGTTGCAAGTGCTACAGTGCTAGTAGTCATATAATCGGAGTAGATATTTTAATTTTAAAGTAATCTTCAATTTATTTTAAGACTTTTGATACAAAAACCGGATGGTTCGGTCAAACGGGAGTGAGAATTTCAAAACGGAACTTTCTGTTCTTGGTCCAAATTTACAATTTTGAAATCGGATTCTAATTCTCTATTCTTTATATGAAAAATAGCAAACTGGAACTTTAAAACTTTAAGCGGAATGTTATTATTTATACGTTGTTTAGTTCATCTTAATCGGATTTCTATTGGTTTGTTTGATGCTTAGCTGGTTTTGTTTATAAAAAGGTTTATTTATTTTTTATTCCACACTTAGCAGTTTTGTGTTTTTAAGCAAACCATTATCCGTTTATATTAGATATTGATTTTGATTGACATTTGAAAGAAAGTCTATTTATTTTTAGAAAACATTTGAAGTTGTGTAGGTCCATTTCATTTAACAGATTTATATAAAAAAATAATTTAATTTTAATTTTATACAATTTCTTATATAATGCGTTTAATTGAAAATATTCTTATAATTTTATTTTTTTGCTTTTACTTAAAGCTTTCAGGTTATCTCACACTAATTTTGAGGTGCTTGTTTTGACCTTGTTGATCTGTTACAGAAGACGATCAATTCGACAGTTGTCTTTCTATAAAATGGTTTGTTTTGGCTATATTTGTGAGCTTATTCAATTTTCTTTAATGGTTGAAAGGTGATAAATGCTAACCTGCCTAAATATGACTATCATCGAGGGATGATAAGTCTATGGTGTCGCGTTGATAATGCGATGCGCGGAAATTGCCGGCAATGATGAAATTTAACATGAGTTGACTAACCCGATGACAGCAAGTGAGCGGCAGTGTTGCAGATCTTAAAATCACCTAGTTTAATCATGCAATTTTAACACTAATATTTATTAATATTCAAACAACAATTTACTATACTCATACTCATACATTAAATGACTATAATTAACTCATAACTGATTACTTGTCTAATCATAACAATTTTTTAAATGTTTAATTGACCAATTTTCAATGTCTGATTTGGTCTTTTTATTTGACCACTCTTTCCTGTTCTTCCTCGGTGAGGAATATTATTACTTTTTATTAACAAGGGTATTTATAATATTGGAAAACTATTGTTTAGTAGACATCTTTTTTGACTTTTCAAAGGTTATCGTTTTTTAATTATTAATCGGTTTTTATATATGATTTTTAGCGAGATTTAGTTTGAAGAACAAGACAAGCTAATGGTTTTGCCATCGTGTCTGTGTATGTCTGTATGTGTGCAGGTGTTGTAGAATCGATTCCCACTTCGGGTAACTTTTTATTATTTTTTTATTGATATTTTTAAAACTTCACTAAGTCTCGCTTACTGCCCGGCTTGTCGGACTTTTTTTTGTCAATAAAATTTGTTCGATTTAGCTGGTTTCACTGGAACAATAATTCGTCCAGAAATTACTGCATCAACAGGGGGCGAGGGAGGGTGTTTGAAAGCGAATGATGGTTGATGGCGGAGGCCTAGTTGCTGAGAGGGGTTGATATTTTTCATCATACATATTTGTAACGTTATTGTTCTTTTCGTCAAAAGGTTTAAATATATGTAAGGAGACCAATTTGGCAAGTCATACGGATGACTCGTGTTTCGAATTCCATTTGCTATTAAAGGATGTGCTCGATACGAGCCATAACGAGTCGAAAACCAGGAGCCCTAGTGCCTATCTCAAGTTCGCAAACAAGTCCAGGAACTTCTCTCTCTCTCTCTCTCTCTCTCTCTCTCTCTCTCTCTCTCTCTCTCTCTCTCTCTCTCTCTCTCTCTCTCTCTCTCTCTCTCTCTCTCTCTCTGTCTCGATCCATCGGTGAACCAAACAGGACGCACAACAAGACCTATCACCACAGGAAGTCTTCTGTCACATCAATCCACCTTTGTATGTCAATAAATCGTTATACTTTATCGAGTGTTAGCTAGTTGTGTCTGTTCGCCAAAGTCGACCAACCTTACATATATTTAAAAAAATATTTTTATTATCATGGAAAATTATATTTTTTACTAAGTTTTCTAACTTAATCATGAACATATGCCAAATTCTATACGTCATGTAAAGCATACATACACCAATTTATGAAATTTTAATTATATTTTTTGCAAATATTAAATAAAACTTTTGTGTCATTATCAGTGAGAATGTGCGAAAGACCTTTACAAAAATATCTCTTGGGTTCATAATAAGTATCGAAAATGTTTTAAATCGTTGAAGCTTTCTACCATTCTTCCATCGGTTCTATAAAAGGTTTTGGGTTTTAAACTAAATATTAAAAATTAATTTAAGATTCATGTCAATATATAATGTTTTGTTTCTATTGTTTGTCCTCTCATATAGTTAATTAACCTGTCTGTACATTCACTCTAGTTTTTCATGGGAGTGATAAAGAGGTTATTTTTCACTGTTATAGTTTTTAAATATTGGAATGTATGAAACAACCTTATTTTTGCATATAAAAATGTTTTGGCATTGGTAATTGGCATTTTGTGGGTCTGCGGGTCTCTCGTTATGCGGGTCTATAACTTTGCGGGTCTGCGGGTCTGTCTATAAAACTGATTCGTTGAATCGTAATACGTAATCGTAATCACACAATTAGGCAAATTAATCAAAATTATATTAAGGAAATCAAAGTAGCTTATTAGTAGTAGTTAGTTAGTTAGTTAGTTAGTTAGTTAGTTAGTTAGTTAGTTAGTTAGTTAGTTAGTTAGTTAGTTAGTTAGTTAGTTAGTTAGTTAGTTAGTTAGTTAGTTAGTTAGTTAGTTAGTTAGTTAGTTAGTTAGTTAGTTAGTTAGTTAGTTAGTTAGTTAGTTAGTTAGTTAGTTAGTTAGTTAGTTAGTTAGTTAGTTAGTTAATTAATTGTAATTGTTGTTATAATACTAATTTGATGAATCCAATGTTGAATCTATTTTTGGATTTTGAATCTCAAATTGTAATCCTCTAAACCTTGGGACCCGCAGACCCGCAAATTTTAGACCCGCATAGCGAGAGACCCACAGATATATAATATAACGGACCCGCAGACCCGCGCCCCCACTGCCCCTGGACCCACAGACCCGCACCGTGCGGGTCCGGTAAGTTACCAATGCCAATGTTTTAACACATAAAATCGCATTTTCAATTTATTTATATCTTTTGATGTTTATTTTATTTTATTATAATAAAAGTTAAAATTCAATTTAAATATAAATACGATCGTAGAAGTAGATTATCGTTTGTATGATTTTTGTAAAAAAATATTTTTTTAAATCGTTTTACTCTTACTTAATTTTTAAAATTAGTTTTTGTGAAACTTGGAAAGTTTATTCAAGTCTGGTTATTCAAATGGTTTATCACATTTGAAATTCTATTTTTTAAATTTATGAACATATTGTTCTTGGATTGATAACCATTTTAAAGGTCTTTTTTAATAACTTTTTTCATTTCAAAGTCTCACAGGTCAGTGTAGTAGATATATTTATACCGTATAATCTCTATTAATCGCCGCCTTCTAATAATCTAATAATAATTCCAATAATAAGCCCTGCAGAAAAATGTACTGTGGAAGTTAGAAGATAACGTTTTTTGGAAAAAAATTAGTACTTAAAATCTATAAGCTCCGCGGCGCTTGATTGGGATTTTTACGGTATTGAATAAATCCCCAAAAATGCAAATAAATAAGCGTAATTAAGAAAATTTTTGAGAATTGTAATGCTTGCCGGTTTGAACAGATTTAGGTAGCTCATCACCAAAACATCATCATATTGTATTCAACAGTGTCATTGGTGGTTTTTCGGTTTCTGTTGTTTTCTTTGATAAAAAAATTCTCGATGAGGTAACTAATTCTGGGGCATACTCTCGATAGAACAATGGAATGCTGATTATTTCATTTCAATAACTCAATTTATCTCTCGAACCAAGTCATTCTCTGTTTCTGGTTTGGTATAGAAGTTTTAGCCACAGAGGTTTTGTTGTGTCATGTTTATGTTATGTACCATCATTGTAATTAGAATATTTGCTCAATAAATTATTAGTAATGTAGAACGCTTTAAATAAAGGTATACAAAAACAAACTTTACGAACAGTCATTTAAAGAGTCCTGTCATATACAACACAGCCCTCGAAAGCAAATAAATATACTCGTACATCAAATTGTCGTTTGCTAATTTGACGCGTTATTTTATTCTTATTAGCAATTTTTCTCTCACAATCTTCACTTGTCAATTAGAAAAAGGTTACTATTATCTATTTCTTCTTCATATATTAGGTTCCTCGTATATGCATTAAAATAATTCATAATACTAAGTAATAGTAATTCGCAAAAATAATGAGCAGAGCTAAAGGAGAAAAATTACACATAATAGATGGAGCTAGTAGCTCATATAAATAAATAAATAAATTAATAAATAACTATATATGACTATATTTTAGATCAAAATTTCAATATGATGATCTTCTAATAACATCACTTAACTTTCTTGCTCATAATTTTTTTTACAAATGTTTTTTAATTAATTTACTTCCTGCAATTTTCAGTATAAAAGATTTTTACTATTCAATTTCTAATCTCAACACAAAAATCTAATAGTTACCTGGGAAAGATACGTCATTTAATATGGCTCTGTTACTTACAGTGCGCGAGGAAAGAGTTCGCCGTTAGTGCCTGTTTTGATGGGGGCTTCAACTTTAGAGTGCCCTGTGCCAAATACCCCTGGACCAAATACATGTTATTTTTTCTTATTTCATAGTATGTCCACTCCTTAATAATTCCCACTAAAAATATTAAGGGTCAGGTTATATGTAGGCGTAACCCTTCAACTATCAACACCTCCCACTTACGTGTTGGCATCACAGTCCAGTCTGCCTTAATGTAATTAAAATTTTTGCCAAATCAATTTTTCATTACTTTTAATTTGATTTTTATGTCATTCTGTATTTTATAATTCATTATTTTTAATTTTCTTCAAATTACCGGCCAAAAAATCAAGAAATATGATATTTTAAAGTCAAATCAGTTTATTACGACAACTCACAGTTGTACTGCAAACACGTGAGTGGGAGGTGTTGATAGTTGAAGGGTTACGCCTACATATATCCTGACCCTTAATATTTTTAGTGGGAATTATTAAGGAGTGGACATACTATGAAATAAGAAAAAATAACATGTATTTGGTCCAGGGGTATTTGGCACAGGGCACTCGAAAGTAGAAGCCCCCATCAAAACAGGCACTAACGGCGAACTCTTTCCTCGCGCACTGTATTTACAACATTTTATGAGTGGCAACAGTGTTGGTCAACATGAAAACACAAGTCTAGATTTATGTGGCTAGACTGACAGGACTTATTGTACAGATACCAGTGATATTTCAGCTTAATTAATTTATCCAGTAAATTTGAGTCAAGTTAATTCTAAATTATATTGATATATCGAGATCCAATAAATACAGTCTGAGTCAACTAGGCACTCAGACATAAAGATGACAAAAAAGAGAGTTAAAATCGCAAGGTCCCGAGAGTGTTGAGAGCAGTTCAAAGATTACCATAGTTAGACCAAAGCAAAGGAGAGGAATGAGATTTGTGAATTATGCAAAAATAATCTTACGTAATCATTCTCAAATATTAAAAAATATTATTTTTCTAAAAAATCAAGACATTACATTATTAAAAGTTCTTGAATTTAATAAAGGTTACACATAATTTAAATATTCGTTGTTTACTCGAAGTCTCTGTTCTTTAGACCGGTTAACTTGTAGGTTAGTTTTATCATATCTAAGATTTTAAAAAAATTATTTTGTATGAAAAGTTATACTCAAATAACAAACCAAAAACCAAAAATCTCCAACGTAAACATTGAGGAAACTCGTACGTGAACATTTGCGATCATCGAAAAACATCGCTATACCTTATTCATCCTCAAGTAAGACACTAATTCTCGTAGATTCACCTCAGATCAACTAATTAAAACACCTAAGAGGGTGGTGGGTAGAGTAATACTCAAATACCAAACCAAAAAACAAAAAAATTTCAAACGTAAACATTGAGGAAACTCGAATGTGAACATTTGCGATCATCGAAAAAATCGCTATACCTTATTCATCCTCAAGTAAGACACTAATTCTCGTAGATTCACTTCATATCAACTAATTAAAACACCTAAGAGGGTGGTGGGTAGAGTAATACTCAAATACCAAACCAAAAAACAAAAAAATTTCAAACGTAAACATTGAGGAAACTCGAATGTGAACATTTGCGATCATCGAAAAACATCGCTATACCTTATTCATCCTCAAGTAAGACACTAATTCTCGTAGATTTACTTCATATCAACTAATTAAAACACATAAGAGGGTGGTGGGTAGAGTAATACTCAAATACCAAACCAAAAACCAAAAATCTCCAACGTAAACATTGAGGAAACTCGAATGTGAACATTTGCGATCATCGAAAAACATCGCTATACCTTATTCATCCTCAAGTAATACACTAATTCTCGTAGATTCACTTCATATCAACTAATTAAAACACATAAGAGGGTGGTGGGTAGAGTAATACTCAATAACAAACCAAAAACCAAAAATCTCCAACGTAAACATTGAGAAAATATATTGCCGGAAACTTTTTCTCAAGTTGACAAAGAAGTTGGGGAATGAATTTCTTTCATTGAAATTTTAATTGATAAATGATTAGATTTTACGCGTAGATTGTCCATATCATTAGTTTTGATGCAACGCAGCACCGATATGGAAATCTTTTCATAAAATGCTCACCTCTGTGAACATTTAGAGCCCACATGTGCCCTACAAAAGCATTACACAACCCTACCATAAGCCATAAACATGACAGTATTGACCAAACACACAATGTGCTCTACCTCAGTCAACTCCCAGTGAGTGAGTGGGAATACAAAAAGATTGTAGAGCATAAGAAAACTTGTTCAAAAGGTGGTAGAGCATGATGAACTAACTTCATGGAATCGGTATCTTCTGATTAGACACTTTAATTAGCCAAAATGATCAAATCCTCGACCAATAGGATTCAAAAACAAATTGACCAAACACACAATGTGCCCTCTCTCTCAGTCAACTCACAGTGAGTGGAGAATTCAAACTTTGGACAACGTGGATCTTATTATCACGCAGCCAACACCCAATTTAGAGAGTGGATCTTTTATTTCATACGCAAATTAACAATTTAGGACAACATTTGCACTAGAAAAGTGAACTTCGAATCAAAAAACTAGCATTTGATAGTTAAAAAGCTTTTCACCTAATCATACTAAAATGGCAATGTCTGATTGTTCCTTTAACATTAAAACCCAAGTTTATTGGTTATTCTGCATAGCACAGTGTTATCAAAGAGGTTATAACAAAAGTTATAGATTTATACAAAAGTATATAGATCAAAGGTAAATGAATGAGTATCATAAAAATATAAAAATAGAGTATTTGAATAAATTCTAAGAATAACAATAACACAACATTGTTAGTTCTAAGGCACTGACCGAAATTGCTGAATGATAGGTGAAAATGATAATGATAATAAAAATAAAAGATATATAAATTTATAAGTAAAAAAAAAGAGACTAATAATTAATGACTGACTGAATATATAGGAACTTTTAAGCTCGCAAACCGACTTGTTTAGAGAAGAACTTTAGAATTTTTGACGAGGAGAGAGCGACGTTGCGACAGATCGATCCGATGTTGTAGTTGGACACTCCCAAATCACGGAGGATGTTGAGGGTGACGTTGTGGATCGAACCACGGCTGCCAAAGATTAGACCATAGATCTTGAGATCCTCACATTTGCAGTTGATGTCGGGCGCTTGCTTGTCGATGTACTCGATGATTTGAGATCGAATTTTCGAGTACTTCCTCGTTTTTCCTTTACAGCTCTCCTTGAAACTGTCGTCATTGGCCTCATAGGTTACTCGGACGTCGAGACAGTAGCATTTAGACTTTCTCTCGTCGAATACAATGAGATCCGGCTTGAAGACTGTCTGCTGTCTTGCGCTGTCTTCTGGCGGTTCTCCGGTGATGGGGCCCTCTCTGGTTGATTGCTCATTGAGAGGCACATTGAAGATAACTCCTGTTCGAGTTTGGTAGTTGAGATTGTTGAGAAGCTTCACGACTGATTGAAGAGCTTCGTCATGTCTGCTTGTGTGCTTTGATCGGATGGTAGGGTGAGAACAGCCACCTAGTACGTGGCTGAGACATTCCGATGCCTCGCACAGAAAACGACATTCATCTCGAAAAATATGCTTTGATTCTGGGTTGTTGTAAGACCACCCAGCGGTAGCACTTTGTAGTTTGACAAGTTTGATTAGCTGATTTGGTGACACCAGGTTAGGCTTATCAAGATGTCCGTTTGTTGTTGATCCGCCCACGACAAAATTCTTGTGACCTCGATTCTCGGGGTGCGTGCACATGTTGAGAAGAAGTCGCTTCTGGTTGTCGCTGTCTTCAGGTAGTAAGACGAACACATTCTGTAGGCTCTTCCTGAAGCCATCGTGAGCGTACATGTCTTTGATGAACCAATTACGAGATTGACTGAGTATGGTGGCCCTTGTCCAGAAGAGTCGGGGGATCTCAAAGCTTAGCTGAGTGATACCGAGACCACCATTTTTGGTTGAAAGATGGAAATATTCCCCAGCAGTGTATTTCACTAGATGGAGAACTTTGCGAGTTGCTTCGCGGATTGCGCAATCAATATCGTCCAAGATGTTGCGGACAAAGTATTCATTCACGATTGAGTGAAGCTTACTTGGTATCACATGTTGTTTGATGAAGTAGAGCTTCTGATTGGCGGTGATGTTCGCATTCAAGATTTTGTTAAGCAACTCCTCCACATCTTCTCGATTGGTTCTGTGCATTCCATCCCTGGCGATGTTCACGCCTAGGTACCTGATGGATTCTGCTTGCGGGATAGGCTTTCCGTTGATTGTGATGGAAAGATTTTGTGAACCTTTTCCTTCCGTTTGGAGTATCACCGATTTCGACTCATTGATGGACATTCCGATCGAGGTGTAGAATTCATTACAAATGTCGATGTCTATTTGCTCAGTCAACTCCCAGTGAGTGAGTGGGAATACAAAAAGATTGTAGAGCATAAGAAAACTTGTTCAAAAGGTGGTAGAGCATGATGAACTAACTTCATGGAATCGGTATCTTCTGATTAGACACTTTAATTAGCCAAAATGATCAAATCCTCGACCAATAGGATTCAAAAACAAATTGACCAAACACACAATGTGCCCTCTCTCTCAGTCAACTCACAGTGAGTGGAGAATTCAAACTTTGGACAACGTGGATCTTATTATCACGCAGCCAACACCCAATTTAGAGAGTGGATCTTTTATTTCATACGCAAATTAACAATTTAGGACAACATTTGCACTAGAAAAGTGAACTTCTAATCAAAAAACTAGCATTTGATAGTTAAAAAGCTTTTCACCTAATCATACTAAAATGGCAATGTCTGATTGATCCTTTGACAATATAGCTAATGTCTTTTAAGATTGTGATTCTCGGGACTAGGAAAAATAATCCTGATATAAATTTCTAGCAGTTGGGCATGTGTCTTCACATCCACGAATTTAATAAGATTCAAGTACAAAGATTGGAATATTGAGTACACTAAAATGGCAATGTCTGATTGATCCTTTGACAATATAGCTAATGTCTTTTAAGATTGTGATTCTCGGGACTAGGAAAAATAATCCTGATATAAATTTCTAGCAGTTGGGCATGTGTCTTCACATCCACGAATTTAATAAGATTCAAGTACAAAGATTGGAATATTGAGTACACTAAAATGGCAATGTCTGATTGATTCTTTGACAATATAGCTAATGTCTTTTATGATTGTGATTCTCGGGACTAGAAAAAATAATCCTGACATAAATTTCTAGTAGTTGGGCATGTGTCTTCACAGCCACAAATTTAATAGGATTCAAATTGGAATATCGAGTACACTAACATTGGTCGTTTTAAACAACCTTCATATACCAAAAGCTCATTGGACACACACTCACTCAATGATGTGGTGATGTTGACTGTTGTGCATTGTGAACAACCTGACAAAGGTCGTTTTAAACAACCTTCATATACCAAATGCTCATTGGACACACACTCACTCAATGATGTGGTGATGTTGACTGTTGTGCATTGTGAACAACCTGACAAAGGTCGTTTTAAACAACCTTCATATACCAAATGCTCATTGGACACAGACACACTCACTCACTAAAATGGCAAAATGGTAAAATGGCAATGTCTGATTTGTCCTTTGACAATATAGCTAATGTCTTTTAAGATTATGATTCTCGGGACTAGGAAAAATAATCCTAACGTAAATTTCTAGCAGTTGGGCATGTGTCTTCACAGCCACGAATTTAATAAGATTCAAATACCAAGATTGGAATATTGAGTACACTAAAATGGCAATGTCTGATTGTTCCTTTGACAATATAGCTAATGTCTTTTAAGATTATGATTCTGGGGACTAGGAAAAATAATCCTGACATAAATTTCTAGCAGTTGTGCATGTGTCTTCGCAGCCCCGAATTTAATAGGATTCAAATTGGAATATCGAGTACACTAACATTGGTCGTTTTAAACAACCTTCATATTCCAAAAGCTCATTGGACACACACACTCACTCACTCAATGATGTGGTGATGATGACTCTTGTGCATTGTGAACAACCTGACAAAGGTCGTTTTAAACAACCTTCATATACATAGGTGGTAGAGCATGATGAAATACCTTCATGGGATCGCTATCTACTGATTAGACACTTTTACTAGCCAAAATGATCAAATCCTCGACCAATAGGATACAAAAACAAATTGACCAACCACATACAGTGCCCTCTCTCAGTCAACTCACAGTGAGAGAGTGGGAATACAAAAGGATTGTAGAGCATTAGAAAAGGGGTGCAAAAGGTGGTAGAGCATGATGAAATACCTTCATGGGATCGCTATCTACTGATTAGACACTTTTACTAGCCAAAATGATCAAATCCTCGACCAATGGGATACAAAAAACAACAAAACTCCAACGTAAACATTGAGGAAATATATTGCCGGAAACTTTTTCTCAAGTTGACAAAGAAGTTGGGGAATGAATTTCTTTCGACACACACTCACACACAAACTGATGTGGTGATGATGATTTCCAATTAGCCAATTTCCATTGCCGATACCAAAAGTATCGTCTGTTTGATGAACAAGCTTATCTCGGCCATGGAAATTGGCCAGATTCAGCCAATTTCCATTGCCGATACTTTGGAAATTGGCTAGATTCAGCCAATTTCCATCGCTTAGATTGTCCATATCATTAGTTTATTGCAACGCAGCACCGATATGGAATTAATTTCATAAAATGCACACCTTTGTGAACATTTAGAGCTCACATGTGCAATACAAAAGCATGACAGAACCCTACCATAAGCCATCCAATCTTTGTATTTGAATCTAATTAAATTCGTGGCTGTGAAGACACATGCCCAACTGCTAGAAATTTATGTCAGGATTATTTTTTCCTAGTCCCAAGAATCATAATCTTAAAAGACATTAGCTATATTGTCAAAGGAACAATCAGACATTGCCATTTTAGTGTACTCGATATTCCAATCTTGGTATTTGAATTCTATTAAATTCGTGGCTGTGAAGACACATGCCCAACTGCTAGAAATTTATGTCAGGATTATTTTTCCTAGTCCTAAGAATCATAATCTTAAAAGACATTAGCTATATTGTCAAAGGAACAATCAGACATTGCCATTTTAGGGTTTGTCACCTAATCATACACGGTGCCCTGGGTGTGGAACACTTTGGACAGCGTGGATCTTATTATCACGCAGCCAACACCCAATTTAGAGAGTGGATCTTTTATTTCATACGCAAATTAATAATTTAGGACAACATTTGCACTACAAATGTGAAATACCAAATACCAAATGCTCATTGGACACAGACACACACTCACTCACTCACTGATGTGGTGATGATGACTGTTGTGAATTGTGACCAACCTGACAAAGGTATTGTAACACAACCTTCATATGCCAAATGCTCATTGGACACAGACACACACTCACACACAAACTGATGTGGATGTGGTGATGATGATTTCCAATTAGCCAATTTCCATTGCCGATACCTTGGAAATTGGCTAGATTCAGCCAATTTCCATTGCCGATACCAATTGTATCGGCTATTTTGATGAACAAGCTTAGCTCGGCAATGGAAATTGGCTAGATTCAGCCAATTTCCATCGCTTAGATTGTCCATATCATTAGTGTATCGCAACGCAGAACCGATATGGAATAATTAAGGACAACATTTGCACTAGAAAAGTGAACTTCGAATCAAAAAACTAGCATTTGATAGTTAAAAAGCTTTTCACCTAATCATACTAAAATGGCAATGTCTGATTGTTCCTTTAACAATATAGCTAATGTCTTTTAAGATTATGATTTTTGGGACTAGGAAAAATAATCCTGACATAAATTTCTAGCAGTTGGGCATGTGTCTTCACAGCCACGAATTTAATAAGATTCAAATAATCTTATTGGAATATTGAGTACACTAAAATGGCAATGTCTGATTGTTTCTTTGACAATATAGCTAATGTCTTTTAAGATTATGATTATTGGGACTAGGAAAAATAATCCTAACGTAAATTTCTAGCAGTTGGGCATGTGTCTTCACAGCCACGAATTTAATAAGATTCAAATACCAAGATTGGAATATTGAGTACACTAAAATGGCAATGTCTGATTGTTCCTTTGACAATATAGCTAATGTCTTTTAAGATTATGATTCTGGGGACTAGGAAAAATAATCCTGACATAAATTTCTAGCAGTTGTGCATGTGTCTTCGCAGCCCCGAATTTAATAGGATTCAAATTGGAATATCGAGTACACTAACATTGGTCGTTTTAAACAACCTTCATATTCCAAAAGCTCATTGGACACACACTCACTCAATGATGTGGTGATGTTGACTGTTGTGCATTGTGAACAACCTGACAAAGGTCGTTTTAAACAACCTTCATATACATAGGTGGTAGAGCATGATGAAATACCTTCATGGGATCGCTATCTACTGATTAGACACTTTTACTAGCCAAAATGATCAAATCCTCGACCAATGGGATACAAAAACAAATTGACCAACCACATACAGTGCCCTCTCTCAGTCAACTCACAGTGAGAGAGTGGGAATACAAAAGGATTGTAGAGCATTAGAAAAGGGGTGCAAAAGGTGGTAGAGCATGATGAAATACCTTCATGGGATCGGTATCTACTGATTAGACACTTTTACTAGCCAAAATGATCAAATCCTCGACCAATGGGATACAAAAACAAATTGACCAACCACATACAGTGCCCTCTCTCAGTCAACTCACAGTGAGAGAGTGGGAATACAAAAGGATTGTAGAGCATTAGAAAAGGGGTGCAAAAGGTGGTAGAGCATGATGAACTAACTTCATGGGATCGGTATCTTCTGATTAGACACTTTTACTAGCCAAAATGATCAAATCCTCGACCAATAGGATTCAAAAACAAATTGACCAAACACACACAGTGCCCTCTCTCTCAGTCAACTCACAGTGAGTGGAGAATACAAACTTTGGACAACGTGGATCTTATTATCACGCAGCCAACACCCAATTTAGAGAGTGGATCTTTTATTTCATACGCAAATTAACAATTTAGGACAACATTTGCACTAGAAAAGTGAACTTCGAATCAAAAAACTAGCATTTGATAGTTAAAAAGCTTTTCACCTAATCATACTAAAATGGCAATGTCTGATTGTTTCTTTGACAATATAGCTAATGTCTTTTAAGATTATGATTCTCGGGACTAGGAAAAATAATCCTGACATAAATTTCTAGCAGTTGTGCATGTGTCTTCACAGCCACGAATTTAATAAGATTCAAATACCAAGATTGGAATATTGAGTACACTAAAATGGCAATGTCTGATTGTTTCTTTGACAATATAGCTAATGTCTTTTAAGATTATGATTCTCGGGACTAGGAAAAATAATCCTAACGTAAATTTCTAGCAGTTGTGCATGTGTCTTCACAGCCACGAATTTAATAAGATTCAAATACCAAGATTGGAATATTGAGTACACTAAAATGGCAATGTCTGATTGTTTCTTTGACAATATAGCTAATGTCTTTTAAGATTATGATTCTTGGGACTAGGAAAAATAATCCTAACGTAAATTTCTAGCAGTTGGGCATGTGTCTTCACAGCCACGAATTTAATAAGATTCAAATACCAAGATTGGAATATTGAGTACACTAAAATGGCAATGTCTGATTGTTTCTTTGACAATATAGCTAATGTCTTTTAAGATTATGATTCTGGGGACTAGGAAAAATAATCCTGACATAAATTTCTAGCAGTTGTGCATGTGTCTTCGCAGCCCCGAATTTAATAGGATTCAAATTGGAATATCGAGTACACTAACATTGGTCGTTTTAAACAACCTTCATATACCAAAAGCTCATTGGACACACACTCACTCAATGATGTGGTGATGTTGACTGTTGTGCATTGTGAACAACCTGACAAAGGTCGTTTTAAACAACCTTCATATACCAAATGCTCATTGGACACACACTCACTCAATGATGTGGTGATGTTGACTGTTGTGCATTGTGAACAACCTGACAAAGGTCGTTTTAAACAACCTTCATATACCAAAAGCTCATTGGACACAGACACACACTCACTCACTAAAATGGCAAAATGGTAAAATGGCAATGTCTGATTGTTCCTTTGACAATATAGCTAATGTCTTTTAAGATTATGATTCTCGGGACTAGGAAAAATAATCCTAACGTAAATTTCTAGCAGTTGGGCATGTGTCTTCACAGCCACGAATTTAATAAGATTCAAATACCAAGATTGGAATATTGAGTACACTAAAATGGCAATGTCTGATTGTTCCTTTGACAATATAGCTAATGTCTTTTAAGATTATGATTCTGGGGACTAGGAAAATAATCCTGACATAAATTTCTAGCAGTTGTGCATGTGTCTTCGCAGCCCCGAATTTAATAGGATTCAAATTGGAATATCGAGTACACTAACATTGGTCGTTTTAAACAACCTTCATATACCAAAAGCTCATTGGACACACACACTCACTCACTCAATGATGTGGTGATGATGACTGTTGTGCATTGTGAACAACCTGACAAAGGTCGTTTTAAACAACCTTCATATACATAGGTGGTAGAGCATGATGAAATACCTTCATGGGATCGCTATCTACTGATTAGACACTTTTACTAGCCAAAATGATCAAATCCTCGACCAATGGGATACAAAAACAAATTGACCAACCACATACAGTGCCCTCTCTCAGTCAACTCACAGTGAGAGAGTGGGAATACAAAAGGATTGTAGAGCATTAGAAAACGGGTGCAAAAGGTGGTAGAGCATGATGAAATACCTTCATGGGATCGCTATCTACTGATTAGACACTTTTACTAGCCAAAATGATCAAATCCTCGACCAATGGGATACAAAAAACAACAAAACTCCAACGTAAACATTGAGGAAATATATTGCCGGAAACTTTTTCTCAAGTTGACAAAGAAGTTGGGGAATGAATTTCTTTCGACACACACTCACACACAAACTGATGTGGTGATGATGATTTCCAATTAGCCAATTTCCATTGCCGATACCAAAAGTATCGTCTGTTTGATGAACAAGCTTATCTCGGCAATGGAAATTGGCTGAATCTAGCCAATTTCCATTGCCGATACCTTGGAAATTGGCTAGATTCAGCCAATTTCCATCGCTTTGATTGTCCATATCATTAGTTTATTGCAACGCATCATTGATATGAAATTAATTTCATAAAATGCACACCTCTGTGAACATTTAGAGCTCACATGAGCTATACAAAAGCATAACACAACTCTACCATAAGCCATCCAATCTTTGTGTTTGAATATAATTAAATTCGTGGCTGTGAAGACACATGCCCAACTGCTAGAAATTTATGTCAGGATTATTTTTCCTAGTCCCAAGAATCATAATCTTAAAAGACATTAGCTATATTGTCAAAGGAACAATCAGACATTGCCATTTTAGTGTACTCGATATTCCAATCTTGGTATTTGAATTTTATTAAATTCGTGGCTGTGAAGACACATGCCCAACTGCTAGAAATTTATGTCAGGATTATTTTTCCTAGTCCCAAGAATCATAATCTTAAAAGACATTAGTTATATTGTCAAAGAAACAATCAGACATTGCCATTTTAGGGTTTGTCACCTAATCATACACGGTGCCCTGGGTGTGGGAAACTTTGGACAACGTGGATCTTATTTTCACGCGGCCAACACCCAATTTGGAGAGTGGATCTTTTAATTCATAAGCAAATTAACAATTTAAGACAACATTTGCTATACAAAAGTGAAATACCAAATACCAAATGCTCATAGGACACAGACACACACTCACTCACTCACTGATGTGGTGATGATGACTGTTGTGCATTGTGAACAACCTGACAAAGGTAGTGTTACACAACCTTCATATACCAAATGCTCATTGGACACAGACACAAACTCACACACAAATTGATGTGGTGATGATGATTTCCAATTAGCCAATTTCCATTGCCGATACCTTGGAAATTGGCTAGATTCAGCCAATTTCCATGGCCGATACCAATTGTATCGACTATTTTGATGAACAAGTTTATCTCGGCAATGGAAATTTGCTAGATTCAGCCAATTTCCATCGCTTTGATTGTCCATATCATTAGTTTATCGCAACGCAGCACCGATATAGAATAATTACCATCAAATGCACACCACTGTGAACATTTAGACCCCACATAAGCCATACAAAGGTATTACACAACTCTACCATAAGCCAATCATTGATATGTTAATTGAAAACTAATTAGATATTTTGCTTAGATTGTAGATATCATTAGTTTATCGCAACGCAGCACCGATATGGAATAATTATCATCAATTGCACACCACTGTGAACATTTAGAGCCTACATAAGCCATACAAAATCATTAGACAACCCTACCATAAGCCATAAACATGACAGTATTGACCAAACACACACAGTGCCCTCTCTCTCAGTCAACTCACAGTGAGTGGGGAAAAACAAAAAGGATTGTAGAGCATTAGATAACATTTGCGATCATCGAAAAACATCGCTATACCTTATTCATCCTCAAGTAAGACACTAATTCTCGTAGATTCACTTCATATCAACTAATTAAAACACATAAGAGGGTGGTGGGTAGTGTAATACTCAAATAACAAACCAAAAACCAAAAATCTCCAACGTAAACATTGAGGAAACTCGAATGTGAACATTTGCGATCATCGAAAAACATCGCTATACCTTATTCATCCTCAAGTAAGACACTAATTCTCGTAGATTCACTTCATATCAACTAATTAAAACACATAAGAGGGTGGTGGGTAGAGTAATACTTAAATAACAAACCAAAAACCAAAAATCTCCAACGTAAACATTGAGGAAACTCGAGTGTGAACATTTGCGACCATCGAAAAACATCGCTATACCTTATTCATCCTCAAGTAAGACACTAATTCTCGTAGATTCACTTCATATCAACTAATTAAAACACATAA